>JAWNKW010000154.1:0-100900 GCA_035041775.1 Chymomyza caudatula
ACACACACACACACACACACACACACACACACACACACACACACACACACACACACACACACACGAACACTTACAGTCACATACTTGCATGTAGATAAATACAGCAATAAAGCAAAAATGCAAACATTCAGCTGGTTTATTTGCGTATTGAGGTGCACGGAGCTCGTATAAATTCTTAATACAATAACAACAAAGAACAACAAAATAAGAAAAAGTGTAAAAAACGGAAATACGATATAATATTTAATCCTATTTCGTTGTTGGGATTTTTACAACGTTGTAACATTGCATTTGTTTGTTGTTGGATTTGGCTCTTCACTTATACATGTATGTTGCAGCTGCAACAACAACAACAACAACAAAGAATGATTTTAAAAAAACTTGACAACATTGGTAGAATTAACTTGATTATAGCGGTGTTCAGCTCATATAATTAACTAAAGCGATTTTGAGTGTGGATATCAGCTCAAAACTAAGTTACGCCCCTTATCGCCCCAAGTTAACATCCAACTACTTATAAAGGCTTTAGTTATTTCGCTGTTAATCTAATCAACGCCATGCAGCGCTACAATCAGGTAGAGCCCAAAAAAGCGCCGACATTTTAAAAACCAATTTTGAGTGCTAAATTGGGAACAAGGCAAAAATAAAATCAAGATGAAGCATGCCAAGCTTTATATACTCTACCTGTTTCAGAGATGTGAATCATGTCAGATGGCTGACAGTGTCATTTGCCTATTAGAAAACCCGAGTTTTGACATTTTCTGAGAAAACGAACATCTTAAAACGATTTCTTGCTATCGAAACTAACTGATAAGCATAAGAAATTCATTTCATTTCGTCATTCTACAGAAACTCAGCAACCTTAAAGGTGGAAAGATGTAAAGCTTTTCGAGTTAATGGAATCTAAAAAGAAGTAATTGCATTTTGAAACAGTAATCGTACCGTAACCGGAATATTTTTTCTTAGAAAAGCTAATAATTGTTAACTGAAATACACGAATTGAAACCAACATATTTATACCGGTAAGGTTTCGATTTTTTCTTTGCACATATTTTTTTCATGTTATAGTTCGCCATGACGTATTTTCATCGACATCATTCTTAGAAAAGACAACATTTAGCTTAGACAGATATACACAAGCGGTAGAGAAACTGTTTCTCTCTTGTCATTGTTTTCGTATAGATACCGGTTTAACCGACATACTGAAACAAATATCGATGAATCCCATCGAAACCGATATTATTGAGAAAAGAAAAGCGAAATAAACCAGTTAACCGGATCAGAAGTACCGATACTTATGTTATCGTAAACGTATACGAAATAAGTTTCGGTTTAAATCCCAGGTTGAAACATACAGCAATGATCATGAATACATGCAGCTAGAAACTTCTCCAGATGATTAACAAGTTATTTCAAAGTGCAGCCGAGAACCGGAAGCATTGGATTTAAATCTGGCAACCATTTTGCTCAATCAGCTAGATTTATAGATATAACATATTTGAATTCACCAAATTACTATGAAGGAACTACTGTCGCCCATTATGTTTATATAGGTTAATCAAGAGATAATGAAATACCTGTAGCATATATTTTCGCGGGAAAGCCAATGACAATATTTTAAGCCAACAAAAAGATTCGAATCTCCACGCCTGAACTGAGTCTTTATATCTGGTCACATGAGCGGTCAGGAGCCCACAGAACTTTTATGTTTTATGAGTTTCATAGTGGCTGTCACTTAACAGTCAAATGTGGAGTTTTGTTTCACAACCAGGAGCTGCAACCCAAGGACAACCACAGGTTTAAAGGTGATGACCAAACTGAAGTGAGTTCAATATGGCACCTGCGGAAACATTTTTCGTTGGATCGTTGATCGACGAGATCAATCCTGTGCTTAGCAATGTGAGATAGTGTCTATACGATTGGTGCTCACGTTTAACACAAGTATAAGTTGGCTATGACTGGTAAAGTGTGCAAAAGTGAGCGACAAGAAACAAATGGCTAAAGCGACATCGTGCGAAACGCCTGAATTGCCAGAATAGAATCTTTGTTGTTATGATCATTTTTGTGATATCTTTCGCACGTTTTCCTCCATGTGTTAACTGAGTATACCCTTTAGTCTTTGAATGTAGGGTATAAACATCAAAAAAAAAAAAATAAAACATTGTCGAAAATGACTTTGCCTTTTAATGAGTTTTCAATGTGGGTATTTTTGGGATCGTGGGGTGCACTTTCGTGGCTTGTGCGTGCTGAGCACCTAAATTTTAGTTTTCCGCATATGTGTAAGCAAGTAACTACTACCTATTTAATTTGCATTTTACACGCAAAAATA
Organism: Chymomyza caudatula; assembly: GCA_035041775.1. Classification (NCBI taxonomy): domain Eukaryota; kingdom Metazoa; phylum Arthropoda; class Insecta; order Diptera; family Drosophilidae; genus Chymomyza; species Chymomyza caudatula. The sequence continues at coordinate 2,330 of JAWNKW010000154.1, forward strand.
GTTTCCATTTCGAAGGCCGTTGGTGGCGTTGGTCGATTGCGATGCCGTTGTCCCTGTCGTTGTTGTGGCCTGGGTTTCGATGTTGGTTGGCATTACTCATACGCAGCGTGTGCCAAATTGCTTGCACATACAACCACAGGTCAGTTGCGCTGAAATGCCGCAGGCATTTGCCGTGTGAACAGCAATGCGTGCATTACACTTGTGTGTATATATATATATATGTGTGTGTGTGTGTGTGTGTGCATGTGTATGAGTGTGTGTGTGTGTGTGTGTGTTTAGTGCACTAGAGTGCGTGCGCTATAATTAGAACTTAACTTTTAATTGGCCAAGCATATATTATTTAATGAGTTTGTTTTGTTCAGCAGATGAGATACTTACTTACATTGGCACTTTTAAAGTTTCAATTAATATGCAGCACGCGGCACGTAAATGCGCTTAAGCAGCACTTTTGCTAATAATTCAAAGCAATTACAAATAATTGGCACTGATTTTTTTATGCCCAGCATTGTTAGTGTTCTTCTTTTTGAAGGTTTTCTTTTCCAGCAGATTGCTCATTAAAAATAGCAAATCAGAGTTGAAAAGTGCATTGCAAATGTAGTGAGCTGTAATTATGACAAAGAGAACCCAGAAGTATTTGAAAAAAAAAAAAATGAAATCAACAACAAAAAGAGCACAGGGAGAAGAACAGTTAATTATGCTGAAAAGTATGCAATGAAAAAATCAACACACTCATGTAGCCAAAGGTTTGGCAGCTGCCAACTTATACATAAATACATATACCCGTTTTCTCCCTTTGGCAGTGTATATGTAGTGTATCTGTGTGCAAGTTTACAGCCAGACAAAGTTTAATGACTGTTTAATAAGTACTTTCGCAAGTTTTACTTTCTTTTCTTTCTTTCCGCTTTCAAATTTTTGACTGCACTAATGAGTTGAATGGCAGGCGCTGAGGCGTAAAGTGCATTGATGAGATTATTAAACGTCAGACAGTTATTAACTTTCGCGAAACTGACACTTAAAACGTTATATCTTTTAAGTTATGCGCGCAGATTAAGTGAGCGACAGATTATAGGCAATTTAGAGCTTCTGCTGTATGCCCGTTTTATCCCTCAGTCAATATGCATAATCGAAGCGGTTGAAAATCTTGATCCTGGCCGATGTGAAACATTCACGCACAGTGATCCGTGTGCGTGTAAAATAATGTAAGAGAGCACTAGCAAGACGGCAGTTTTCAAAGAAAGGGGGATAGGGGGAAGCTTGTAAAGCCGAAAAGTGTGCGACTTCAGTTAGCGCTCACCGACTAAACCTAGCACCTACTCGTGTTCCTCTCAGAGCTACGACTGCCAAGTATTATATATCGAGGGGGAGAAGTCATGCAGGCCACAGCCAGATTCTCATCTATAATTTAAATTATAGAGCTCACGTTCAGCGTGACGCATTTTTCTGCCATGTTACTTATAGTAATGCAGTGGTTTTGCAAACTAAGCAGTATATCCATCAAGTTTTTGATTGTAAATAGCTTCCCAATGCCTAGACTTGTGTCAAATAAGAGACCGTTTGCCCGTGCCTCCTACTCACCCATGGACGGATGTTCGAAATCAGACATCTAGTCCAGACGCCTTTGAAGGATGTATGTTTGCCACCTCTTGCCATCCACCATGGTCTCCTCTCGTCGACACGGCTACGGCTCATTGCATCGGGACTCGGGGGCCATACCTGCAAGGACAAGAGCAACATACTCGGAAACCGTGCGGTAGGCACAATGCACGCGAAGGGCGTGACTATTCTCTCAAATTTGGAATAGTCTGCTTATAAGCCAAACTTTGATGAAATTTTTCCGGAACATAAAGTACCACATATGTTAAATGTTTTGAAAGTTGATCTTGGCCCAACTCAAGGCATGTATAATAGGTGTAAAAAGAAATTTTTCTGTATGTGTTCTCATAAACTTAAGTTTCTATAGAAAACTTGTCTACACAATCAATGAATTCCAAAACTTTCTGTAAAATATTCTTTTTTATCAGGCTTTGTTGACATGTATGGGCGAAATGCAACTCTACATGTACTTTGGGTTCTGGCAGAACAGGGTGAAGCTCCTTGATCCCTGCCTATAGCTTTACCAAGTTGAGGCACAAGCTCCATGTGATGCCCTATGGTTTGCTGCTCTAATTAACACTTGGGGTTAAGGTTTTGCGCAGCAAAGTCTGCACAGTACTTTAACAGGGTTATACCAGCATCCAATGGAAAATGCTTTGAGCTGCCTGTAGAAGTGCTCTACATTTGGCCGTAACCAAGTAAAGGGTTGTTATGACCAGTCAAAAAAATGATATAAAAAACAAATAACTGCTTATTAATAGTGCTTTTTCTCCTGAAAGAAGATTTTTGTTATATCGTCCCACAAGTCGCTTACAGGAGCAAATAATTTGCAACCGACGATAGCTTTTTGTGGCTTTGTCAAGTCATGATATCCACACTCTGGAATCTCCGATTTCAATATCAATATCGAATAATCGTTTGCATTTTTCAACAAGTATTTTGAACAAACCTGAAAAGATGGATTTAAGGGCCATTATTAGTCATAACCTTCGAAAGTACACATGTTTTAATATGAAAAGTGACTTAAAGTGCCTGCCTGACGGGAATAAGGTTATAGACACAGTCTTAAAATATAAATATTTTTCATGTAACCTTTTAATTTTGAATTTTGTCGAAAGAAATTTTCATTCTTTTATACGCTCTCTAATGATTGTCATGGGAATAAAAGTTAACCTAAAACCTATTTTCGCAATGTATATCAATATTTCTTTTATGTTTTATGTGGATTAAAATTGTTTAATCTTATTATTAGAACGACAAAATTAACGGTTATTCTAAAAATGTTACCATTCGTTTGGTTTTGTTTGCTGTAAATGAATCAAACCGAACTTTTTTTTATCGATGATGCATGCCGTATATCATAAAAAAAAGTACTCTACATGAAAAGCTTTACCATAAACTTGCTTGATATAATTCCAAAGTGACAAATAGTTAACACTAACAAAATTCAATTTGAGCTTCAGAAAAAAAAATTGATCGTCGTGTATGCAATCGCTGAAATTTGTGAGAGAGCGGCCAAAACCCACTTTAACTGGCCACAAAATTTTGTTGCATCAAAAAGCTCTGTCAAAATCAACACACAACCTAGTTGAGTGCACTTGAAACTGGTTATGCAACACCCAGACATTCAACCAAACTCACATATAGACAGACACTCACACATACATACTGGGTACGCGCTTGTAAGTAGCGCACTTGTGCAACTGCTTACATGTGACACTGCAACCCATATAAGTAGGCAACAAAACTACAACGAATTAGTGCATGTACGTGTGTCCGTGTGTGTGTGTGTGTGTGTGTGTGTGTGTGTGTGTGTGCGTGTGTGTGTGTCAGTGTGCATATAAGTGTGTTATTGCTGGCGGCAGCTACTCGAAAAATAATGTTATTTCTGCGTTTGTTGCGGCCGTTGCGGCCGAATGCCGACTAGCTGCTGAGAGCGGTGACGACGAAACGCTAATTATGGAAATTAAAAACTTAGCTAAAATGTGCAAAAAATAACTGCATTTTTAATTAAATAGAACAGCAAAGTGTTCTAAAACACACACATGCTCACAGACAGCTGCAGTCTATGCCGTGACATGCTGGTTGTGTCGCCCACCTCTCTCTCTCTCTCTCTCTCTCTCTCTCTCTCTCTCTCTCTCTCTCTGTCGCTCTATGTTGCACACTTATGCCACATAAGATATACACAATGAAAGCAAGAGCTCGGGGCATGCCACAGCTGCAACCATGAGTGAAACAAACTGCTTGCTTTATTATTACGTGGCAGAGTTTCTCTTTCTCTGCTTTTATTGTGTGTCTTTTGTGATTTTTATTTCACGGTGTTCTCATTTGCCAAAGGACTTTCAGCGCACATTGATATGTGTGTGTGTGTGTGTGTGTGTGTGTGTGTGTGTGTGTGTGTGTGTGTGTGTGTGTGTGTGTGTGTGTGTGTGTGTGTGTGTGTGTGTGTGTGTGTGTGTGTGTGTGTGTGTGTGTGTGTGTGTGTGTGTGTGTAATTTGCATTTTTGCTGCTATTGCTGCTGCGGCAAAGGTGCAACACAAATATGTTGCAAGATAAAACGCTGCTCTAAGGTCAAACCAAACTGTGTGCGAAAAGTAAAAGTTGCGGCCATTTTCTTTTTGTAGTTGTGTGTGTGTCTTTCTACATATTCCAAAAAATAACCCCAACCAACTAAATATATATGCGGGACACGACTGCAACACCCCTAGCTGCCGCATAGTTGTTGTTTTGGTGTCAAATATTTTGTGCAGCATACTTTAAGCCAGCTTGTACAAGCTTAATGCCGCATTTGCTGCCATATGCAATTAGGCCAAATCTTGGCAACAACAAAACACTAAAAAAGCAGCAAAAGATTGACAAACTTTGTCGGCATTTGGACTTTGTTGTCTGCTTTTGCCTTTTGAGTTGAGGGTTGACTTGCCTGTTGGCCTAGCTCAACCGGCTGGCTGGATCTTGAGTGAACTCAACTGAAGTTGACTTGCATTTGCTTGGCTCGGCTCATTTGTGGCACTAACGACTTGTAATTTACAGTTAAGGCTGAAAAATAACCAGGAAGACAAGCCTTCAGCGCCCAGCAGAACTTTGTATACTCTTGCCGCAACTCTGAGAAAGAGTACAAATGTGTTAGTGCATTGAGCAACATGAAACAGCTTTTATGTCGGTCCGAACTTAGTTTGGGTTTTCAGACTGTCACGTCCGAACTGTCAGCCGAAAGCTTGCCTTACTGCTTGTGTTACAAAAAAGTAAGATAAGTGTACCAGCAGCGTTGACTAAAGCAGGTTTACTTTCAGTTTTTTGTGTGTTCACCTTCTGCGCATTTCTAAATTCGCTGCAGAGGCAACCATGAAGGACCTTCTACAGAATTTAATTCTAGACAAAGTATATTTTTTCTCTGAGGGATGTTGACAACTACTTTTGACGAGGGCTTCAAACCGAAACTTATCTCGGATACGTTTACTATTAGAATAGTAAGGGTGCTATTGATCCGATAAACGGTTTTGTTTCGGCTTTCTATATTCAATAATATCGGTATCGATTATACTGGTTCCCTTCACTGTCTTAGGAATGGTCGCATTTCAGCAAGTCGACTTAATGTAACGGCCATGTCTTTCTAGGCAAACTTTTGACTTCAAATTGCCGCAAAGAAAAAAGGTGTGATATCACACGATTAAGGCGGCTAATTAACAGGTCCAAAGCGTGAAATAAACTCTTCACGAAATCATTCTCTCGAAACAACCATTGTTACAAGCGCCTTGTGGCATGTAGCGTCGTCTTATTCGTTTTATTAATTGATGAACATCAAGTTAGTTGTACCTTGAGCCGAGAAAACCGCGAAATAATAAGTACTTTTATTTGAGACTAGCTTTGAAAATGGCTGTTTAGCGTTGGTACTTTTAGCACTTTTGCTATAAAATACCATTTTGCATAATAAAAATGATTTTTCGCATTAAAAGGAGAAACAGTTTAATTCGTATAGTAAAAAAGTTAATTAGCATTTGGAATATAAAAATGCTATTTGCATAAAGTATATTGTTAAAAGAAGTAGGTTGCATACACAGCTGTTTTTGAATAAACTATTAAATAATGTATTAACAATGCAAAAATTTGCATTATTATCATTGAGATCTCGCGACTCATTCGGACGGGCAAGCAAAAAAGCATGTGGCATTGTGCGGAACCGAAAAAGTCAGATGTCCGTGATTGATCGTTTTGCCTTAATACCATCAGCGAGAATACCTAAAGTCGTGCTTAAATTGGGTAAGAAACCAAGAGAAAGTAGTGTTTTTGTAGTCATTGCTTTTGAATTTTTAACGCGCTTTAAGATATTTTTAGTTTCTAATTGGGTTAAAACAAGTATCTGGCAAACAAACAAATTGATGTTGAGTTGAATTTCAGGTCGATGACTTTTCTTGCACACCACTGAACACAGCTCTACAAACCTCTTTAAAAAGTAAACATACACTTTTGCAAGTGTAAAATAACTATGCAGCAGCATTATAAAAAGGCATTACAGAAAAAGATAAAGTCTAAACCTAAATAATGATATAAAAAAAATGGAAGTACTTTGCAACTAAGATGAATGCAAACTCTGTGCAAAATGAAATTAAATTCGTCCAATTTCTGGATTAACTTGAAAGTATTTCTATCACAGAGCAACATGCTACTACAACATACTACTAACAAAACTCTGCTTTATGCACATAAACCTATTCAGTTATAGATACAAATACAAATGTTGCATGCAACAATTGCACTAGCATACTATGCTTATGAGCTTAAATGGATATCAAGACCAACATGTTGCAGAGAGACCGATAATGTACGACACGGAGAAGAGGAAACGAGAACGACAATTGTGGCTTGCCAGCGAAGCACATGACAATTAGAATTAGAATCTAATTTTATAGCAAAACAATTCTCGAACTTCAAACGACATGCAAAGCAACAAAAACAACTGCAACACTGTACAAAAACAACAACGTAATAACAACTTGAAAATGTGTTTACCCGCTCATTGCGGTTTTTGGTTTAAACAAGCAAAGGCACAGACCCTTCAGACCTTAGACTTTGAATCTGAATCTGACTTGGCCATGTGGTTAAGGACTGGCACTGGGCGTGTCCTCTAATACAAATTGCCTAAGGCACCACAAGGTGATCCCAACTGTGCGCTCTGCCCGTTTTCCAATGCTCACAATATCCGGAAATAACAACCTGGCCTAGATTTCCATAGTTACACAGCAAACACATACATACATACATGTTTATATAAGCCGTAACGTTGGCAGTAGAAAGGTTTGTGGCCTCAGATGTGAGCAAATTTAAATACATGGAGCAGATTGCATTAGACGTGAGAATACTTACTCTTTAGCTGGGAGACACTTTTTGACTGCGATTTATGCACAGTCAAATGACAATTGAATCGAGTTGTGGTACTATGCTGAATGGCCCTAGGACTTAAATTAATTTGCAGAAATAAAAGGAAATTGTATGCCAGTTGGTTGAAGATGTTGAGCAAATGTCTAGAGAAAAAGTTTTCTGAAACATTTTGCAGCTTAAGGTAAAATGTAAAATTGTTGGCCTGGAAATGAAATGCAGTTAAGTAAACTGTGGTCAGTTTATGTTAACCTTTTGTAAGCCGAAAAAGTTACAGCTACATAATTATAGCATATTGAAATTATTTAGAAGCGAAGCCTAAGAGAAGCTTTATAGGTTGATTTCATATAATAACTAGGGGCTCCGCCCCTGACCGCTTTGCTTACGAATCACCGTGCCCATCTCGTAGTATATCATATACCTTTTTCTCTTCATCTTTTTCTTCCGGTAACAGCTAACGTTTCGATTCCAGTGCAGAATGATCGGAAGCAAAAGTCATGTCGATATACAACGATACACAACAAAAAAAAAATGAATACAACGTCTTGACTGTCTGTATACAATTTTGTAAGGATGTTCTGTTTGGCAATTTCTGCAGCTATACTCAGTACTCATGTCCAATTTATTGGCATAAGCTTAGCTTTTCTGCATACCACCAGAAATATAAAAACATAGCCACAGATAGAGTACTTATAATAATGATCTATCTTGATTCTGTTTCAAAGCGTAGCGGAGAAGATTCACACTACGCAGGTAAAGACTGTAAGCGTTATAGTAAGAATATCATATTTGGTTTCTTATAGTACATTCCAACTTACTTTTGTAAGGCGCTATCCGCTACTCACAGAAAGATTCTTATAAATAGCTTTGTGGCTATCCGTTTTGTTTTTGTATATCGATATATAAATACGGTAAGCAAAAATGCAGTGTGCTACCGATTATAAAAGGAAAAATCGAAACGGTTTGAAAGTTTATTCTTATTCCTACAAAAAAAATCGTTATTTTTAATTAACCTAATTTTTTAACCCAAAACTGAAGGTAGAGCAGGAAAGTTATAAGCGAATGCTTACAAAACTGACGGCAGTAAGCGCTGTTATCATCGCTTACAAAACGGAGTGCTGTAAGCTACTTTTTTTTAACTCAATAAGAGGAATTTATAAGCTGTGATGCATATTATTTTTCAATACGAGTGCAAATTTTTTGAGGAATTTCAAGTATTCTGAAACCAGTTGAATTAAATTTTGTTCGCTCGCTTTTATTTTGGTGCCGACATTACAACTCCAGTTACATTACTTAATGCAAGCTTAATGAAAATATAAAAACAAAGTGACTAACTTGAGCCAAACAAATAATTAGTTGCTTTCATTAAGCTTGGCTTTCTGATCTCTTTCTTTTTCCATTTACATGGCTTAAGGTATTGCAGCTACCTAGAATCCAGTAAATTTGCTTAATTAAAAACATTAAAATGCTTGACCTTCTCCAACAATAACAACAACAACAACAACAAGAGCAGGAACAATAACAACGGCAAGAACAACTACAAGTTATGCACAAAAATGGCTGACGCACACTTCATGTCCTTTTATGATCAAAGGAAAATGCTGCCCAGGCCCACCCCAAGGAAAATGCTAGCCCATACAGATGGTTGCATCCGCTTGACTCAGCATCGTACTCTCCTCTCTCTCTCTCTCTTTTTCCCTCTCTCTTTCTCTTTCGCTCTCTACATATTTGCCATTTGCTGCTGTTGCTTTGTAATCAGCACAGAATAGCATATACTTATATATGTATTAGTGTACAATGTGGCATGAAGGACACCGGCAGCCAAACAACATAATTAAAAATGTTGTCGCGTCATGTAGTCCAACGCCCACCCGCTGCGTGCCACGCCCACTGGCCTGCACAGCGACACCCTCATTCGCGAACTGCCACATAGCAATTGCAACAAGTTTTGTCGGCTTGCCACAGTTGCAACCTTCTAAATTAATAATTTAAAGCATACCGAACGCCGCGACAAGCTGCCATTTCCGATGCACTTCAATAACTTACTTATTTTGCGCAGACTAGAAGAGAGACTAGAGAGAGAGAGAGTTGACTTTTAAATAATATGCCACAAAAATTATTTAAGGTGTGACCAGGTCAAAAACAACTGCAACAACAGCAACAGCAAAGTAATGTATTTCACTTTTGTTTGGCTTCTGATTTTATTTAACTGGCCCGCAACCCTCGACTTCCATGCTTTTGTTTGTGTTTGCTACATGGCCAAAAGCTCTGGCACAAGGCTCAAACTGGCCCAATTGTGTTGTTGACTTGAAGCGGGGTCTTTTCCTGCCCTTAACTTGGCAGCTGGCAAATGAAAAGCCATAGCAAATCTGTCCAGCAAAAGTTTTTCCCCATGCAACAAAAAACTTAGCAGTGACTTTCATAGCCTTGTTGCACTATGGGAATGTCGTCAACATCCTGCAAAATACTGCTTTATGAATGTTAGCAGTGTTTATTGGGAGACAAAAAGTATTGATTATTTTTGAAAAATTTTCTTTTGAGGTCATCAAGTAGAATTTCGATTTGTTTTTCTAAAAACTAGCTTCACCTCAACGCCTATAACTTAACTAATGTCCCAATTGACGGTGATCAATGTCCCAACACTTCTCCAGCAGATCAGTTTATGATAGAACCTAATTCTTCCAACAGAGATCTGGTCTACCCCTTGGTCGACTCTCTTCAACAGCCCCATTAAAGACCTTTCTCGCAGTAGGTTTTTCATCCATATGAAATATATCAAAATATGACCTTAGGACTCATAGAGTTTATCGTTCCATCGGAAGCAATAGTCGTTCAAAATACATGAAGAGCCAAAGATCTTACGAAGTACTTTCTGCCAAAACGCTCCAAGGGTATTTTCATCAGACTTACAGTATCAAAGAGATCCTCTGATGGTGCGATTGTTTCGTCTAGCATCAGTGAATCATTACTACTCATTTGCCTACTGAGACCAAAGATGCATACATTGGCAAGAGTCACTCACCTATTGATCTCTATTCTGTCATCGTTTTTCATTGTGGCGTAAGTGCCAAGGTAGACGAAATCCTTGATTACATCAAAAGTATAGTTTTCACTAACAATCTGAGAATCCAATCACTGTGTAATTTTGTCTTGCTTTCATTTACAATAAGATCCAGATTCTCTTATCTTAGCCAAAAAGGATCCGTTAACTACTCGCTTACTACGACTCATGATATCGATATCATCTGCGTGAGCAAGCAGCTGGACGATCTTATAGTTCAATATTGTCCCGTTTTAAGTTGCTCGTAGATGGATTTAATCAAATTAGCATAATATGCGTAATGGCTCTTATAAGGCGGAAAAGGTTATTCAGTGCTAACCCAAAAAAATTTCTCTTTGTGCGAATAAGAAGATTCATGTGCGTCCCGACACAAGTTTTTGCGGATAAAAAAAGAAGGAAGATCAATAAGTCATAGTCTACTTGGTAGCTTTTAACAACGACTCTTGTATGATATAGTAATCGATTGTTAGCATTGTTTTTTTTTTTGTAGGTAAGGCATTTTTGCCTAATTTTCGTGCAACTTACAGAATGGTATAAAGCTAACCTTTTTTATCGCGTCCATAGGGGCATTTAAACCGATCTGAAGTAAGTTTCTATATTTTCAATAAGTGAACGAACATTGGTTGAGCATAAATTGGTACACAAAGAGAGCATAAGCCGCAATAAACAACAAAATCAACTTAATTAAAACAACTTGTCAACTAAATAAATTGTACTGGACATGGGAATTTTTAATCCGAATTAAGGATTCCTTTTCTAGCACTTTTTTCAAGGATGTGCTCAATTTGTCAGTTCGTGACTTATTGTAAAGCCTTTTTATGTGAAGAACGTAAACTTAAGGAAATGTGTCGCAGTGGAACGGCCTTTTGTAAAGCCATGCTCACAGGGAGCGACAAACGAGTTATAAAGATCAGTCAGATTAGATACCGAAATATTTTCGAGCAATTTTTGGATCGCTGAAAGTGTAGCGTTACCACGATAATTAGAAATGTTAGATATGTTGACAGTCTTGAGGTAAGAGATAATTAAAATAGATTATCAAATAGAGTGTAATAAAGGTATTAAAAGAAATCAAAAAACGGAAAATTGAAGAATTTATTTACCCTCTTACCAATACATTTACTCAAAGCAATATATACGGAGAGCTGTATCGAGTTCTGAGTGGATAATTGCCTGTAGCCGCCCACTTGATGTGTTAATCTGTTCATCCGATTAATTTAATTATCAGCATTAACTGTCGCTGTACGCCTATTGAAAGCATCGAATTGAACATTTATCTTAAATTTTAGTCGCTTAAATATAAGCAAGTGCAAAATAGTTTGGCGAATTTAAAAAAAAAAAGATAGAGCACCCGCTTTCCACGGATTTACCTTTCTTGTCACGCAATCTGACTTTTAAAAGGTATATCTAACAGGATTGACAAACCAAATATACGCATTGTTAGAACAACATAAATAGATTATATTTCTTTGTTTCTTCACTCGCGAGCACTAAGCCAATATGTCTGCACTTCTTCTTTCAAAAGCTTAAAGTACAGTAAATTTGTCATTTGCATGAAAACGTTAACCACTGCCATCGGTTACTTTTCCGAATGTAAATGTTGGTTTAGTGAAAACATGCTATAAGTTTGTCTGGCTTACAGTTAACTGTTAGTTTAGTGTGCCAGCGACTTGTGGCCACAAAATGGCTGCCTTTACTGCAAATGTGTCGCCATTGCGCTCTGCGCTTCTCATTTTTTGTAGATTTATGCCACTCGTGACGCACATAAAGTTTAGTCAAAGCAATTCGAGTACAAGCAACGCATTTCCCAAAAGTTTAATATACCATTATATCATTTACACAAGCCAACCACACATATGCACCCACACACACACACACACACACAAAGCCAACTCTGCGTGTGTGCATATGCACACATTCATTATAATATAGAATCGTTTCTGACTGTACTTTAATATTTGGCTGCCACATTTTTGGCTTTTAATTACTTTTGTTTTTTAATAATCAAGCTTGACCCAAAACACACACAAAAGCTCTGCGTGTGGCAAGCTAATGAGCGCAGCAGCAAACGTTGCGTATGCGTAATGCCGCAATTTCAAAAAATATAAACTCACTGTTTGAAAAAAAAGAATTTTATTTTTATTAATTCTGCACTCAAAACTAATTAAATAGGCGCTGCGCTTTTGTGCGTGTGCATAAGCTGCATATACATTTAAACTGTTTTTTTTTTAATGTAATTCAAAATAACAACAAATTAATTAAGAAACTTATTTTCATATTGTATTTTATTAAAATATTGCTATATTCCTCTTAAATAAAAAAAGTTTTATTTACAGATTGATTGTGACCAAGATTATGACTCCTTTTTTTAAAGGCTAACAAATCTGATATAAACCCTTATTGGTCCGGAGACAAAACATCAATGGCAATGCAAGAAGTGAAACAGCCAACAGTAGAACAAGAAATCGAACCTCCATAAGACTATGACCTAGCTAACTTAGATAACAGTTCGAATGGAAAAGCCGTGATTACCAATGCTCTGCTACTTCATAGTTTTGTTCTATTGTTCTTGCTGCTGCTCTAGGCCTAACTACAAATTGTAGAACATTAGTGCAAAACTGCAGCCATGGTTGAATAAGATATGGTGAGATCACTCTTCTTCTACTAGGCACCACAACTTTTGTGAGCGAACTATGGTTGACTATGCACACATACATGTGTATCAGAGAGCCCACTTGAGTAACCTTGCTAAAAGTTCGAGTTTGAGTGAGCATGCGCAAAGAAATAAAATTAGAACTAACAATTATAAATGGTATTTTTGGTTTGGCAATTTGATTTACTTGTGAGAAAAAACCCAAACGGTACCATGGGTTGAGCAGTTTTTCCCAGGCTGTGGTCGCCACCTTAATCGCAGGTAGAACCTTGTGTTCGGCGTGGCGTTGGGTATTAACCAGGCGCTGCTGCCCATAAAAAAGAAGAAGGGGTGATAGATATACTTCGCCCCTACCCAAGGGCGAGTGTATACTTCGGAAACAGCTCCGGCTAATAATCTTGGATGGGCGTCAGTTGGCGCTTTATACCAGACTCGTTGGGCTATGTGTGCACTTTGGTGGCGAATTATAGCACCTTGATTTGAATCTAAGCCATGGAAAATTTCACGTTAAAAAAATTCCAATATAGGTACGGTATTTACTGTATCGTATAAGCCATATAAAATACTATGTAGATGATCTTACTGTGAGATGAAATGACATCATTCTATAAGAAGTCAAAAATATAATTGCATCAGAATTCGACGTAGTGGACAGCGGTTCTATGTAGGACTTCTTGAGAATTGCAGTAAAGACTAAAGGCGTTACGAGAGCATTTTCGATCCGTCAGCGAAAGTACATAAAAGAGTTGCTTTATACGTATCACATGGAAGATTGTCATCAGATATAGAAACCTTTGGTACTGCGTTTTCTGGTGGCGAGAATTTTGTTGATTATTCTTCACTTCTTTACAAAAACTAATTGGTGAGTTGTCCTATCTAACAGAGATGCCTCGGCACAATATAGCACATAAAATAAACTGGAGGAGCTCAATAATGCACGCTAGCCGTACCTTTCGGTCCTGGCAAAACTACGGATAAGGACACAGTTTATATACCAGAATGCAGGGACATTCAATCAAAAAATATTGGGAAAGTGACATGAGAGAGACTGGCCGTATGTGCACCTTGAAGGAGCGATTTGCCGGAAGTCTTGAAAACAAACAGCCAAAAGTCTCGTCCGCAGCAAAAGAAGTCAAACTTAGAACAAATGTCATAAAGGTCAGCCATTCGAATCGGTCGGAGATCTAAGCAACACCCATAAATAAAACAACCCTAAATGTAAGTTTGTTTTCCAATTTGATAAGTTTTAAAAACAAGTTTTTTTTTGCATTTAAACTGATACATCACTTAATGCGCAACATTATTTTTCTTATTTAAGTGCATAAATATCAAAAGTATGAAACATTTTTCAGGCAAAACTTTGAATAAATTAATACGAAACAAAAAACAAAACTCGCTGCTTATTACTCATGCAATCCATAAGCAAAACTGAAATTGAATGATAAAACTTCAAGCATAAAATTAAACGTATGAATAACATTTTATGATTATGTAAAAATCATTTATAATAATTTTTTATTTGGTCATTCATTTCGATAAAAATTCATTTGTCGAATGCAATTTATGTCACAATTTTTATATTGCATTCAGTGTGTTCAATGCGGCGTATGCGCAATTTAGTACACACAAACCGTATAATTTGTAGCAGTAACAGTTATTTACATATGCCGAAAAAAAAAATAAAGTTAAAAAATATGTATACACTCATACATGCAAACACTTAATAAAATATACGTATATATATACATTTTTTGGCAAATTTATGTGACAAAAGTGAGCAAGCTTCAAAAAAGAAACTCTCACTGCAGACGCACATACTCACAGATATGGGGTTATTTTTTAAGTTTTAACCCATTGCTGCCTATAAAACGCGCATAAATTCACATTTACGCATGGTTATAAAATGGTGCTTTATTTTTTACTTCCACAACGCTTTTGGCAATTTGATGTGCCAAAGGCGTTGAGCATAAAATATTTATTTGAAAAAAATGAAAATATTTTTAAAAATAAAATGATCAAAACTGCAGCACAGTCGATGATTAATGAGCGTGTATTTTAATAGTTAGTCTCAGGCTGTATTTTCCGCGCATTTCCACATGATTGCACTTAATACATGCAATATATACCCACACACACACACACATAAACCGTATATAGTACTCACATTTGGCACCAAAGTTTTTGTTTTACTCTTAATTCGCGCATATGCATATCTCGACGTAAAAAAAACTACGCCGCTTTTACATGCCTGTAGCTAGCGCCACAAGTTCTACTCCAATCCAGGACTACGGCCGTGCAACGCCTGCGTGATTTATTACTTCAATTGTGTAGTCGTGGCGAAATGCATTTATGTGTGCGAGTGTTGAAAAACGACACGAAATTTCATAGCTGTCGACATTTTTGGATTTTCGTAGTACAATGGTTCAAAAAGATGCAAAATCCAGAGCAAGAGAACTAAATGCCACCATACACACAGCAATCGGTTGGCCAACAGCTGTGCTCGATCGCAAGCAAATCAAAATATTTTTGTTTGGTATTTTTCGATTGTGTATATGAGGCTATTAAGACGATCTTCAAAATGGCTGCTAAGGCGATTTAGCATACGAGATGCCGAAAAAGCGATAAATATTTCGGATTTTTATGTAACACAGGGCATTGGCAATTGTCTTAAGTGATGAAGTATATATGAATAATCTATAATACCTTCTGAACCCTCCGTCATAAGTTCAAGGGAGCCTTATTTTGTCGTAAGTTCCTTCTGTCTATTAGCCATTTTAAAGTTAGTTATAAAGGTTATATGTAATAAGACGAAACTTGACTCTTGACTTCCGGCGACAACTGAGTACACCTTCCGAATGTTTTGTAGCTTACATTTTAGCTATGTTGTCTTCATTTGCTGCTGTAGCTGTGCTCTTTTTTGTAGCGCCGCATTAATCGCTCTACATTTCTGCTCTCTTTTGTATACGGTGCCAGGGTTGGTAAATGCACCATACTACAAGGCTATTCTCACATACATTTGAAGCCGCCTCAATAGCTTTTCAAGGTGAATATCTTCTTCTTTTTAACTGGCCATAACAAGCCGTTATCGGGTTACGGCCTGGTGTAAAAACATTCTTTCATTGGAATTGTGGTTTTAAGTGGTGGGTCCCAAACCCTACGCACAATCCTTTTAAGGCCTACAGGTCTCGAAAGAATCCAGTGTCATTGTTAGTCGCCTCATACGACAAGCTTTGACTTGCTGAGATGGTATTCTCTAATCCGCTCACCACAGGTGAATATATAATGATATATATGGTTATATTTCCAGAACAAATCGTTGCACAACATTTGAATATCTGCTATTGTTTTTCATGTGAAATGGTGCGCCTTGAGAGAAAGACCCTTTCGTAAGCCGTAAGAGAAATCTGTATAACACCCGCATGTTCTAACGCACGTTTGGCTTAACATGAATGCTTGATGGCGCTAGTTGAAGCGCAGCAGTTTTCGAGAAAGAGCAGGAAGCTTTTAACTATTATTCAAGATTTCGGAGGCCTATTCACGGCTTCGTTTTGGTCTTGCATATTGTTTCTTAGTCCAAAATTAGTCCATAATTTGTTACATTACAGCTATTCTTAGTTCTTAAATCATGTTGAGTGCTTTGTTTAGTCTTGCCCCACTGTGCTCTACCTAGGACACATCGGTGTGAGGTTTGTAGTGCCTGTAGAGCCCTCTACGCATATTGGTGTGCTTAACTCCCACTCTAGCCGAATGGGTCTGTAATGCGTGCGGGTCATTTTTTGGCGCGTAAATCATACAAATGTCGGCAATGGTCATACAAAATTGTAGCATACTTTTTCGCGCAATCAAACGCAATAGACCAAGTTTTATTTATCATGCATATATGCGAGTATGCGAGCACTGCAATTTGTAAGACTCGTTTATTGTTAGGATATTTTTGGCATGCCATTTCTCAAGGCGTGTTTATCAGCCAACCTGACCACTCTCAGCCATATCGTGCATTTAATTACCGGTCTCAGCTAATATTAAAGCTTGGAGCTGTGCCACGACGTGCCATGTCATGGCATTGCCATCAAGTGGGCTATATCGCTGACCGTTAGCCTGAAGCTCGATGAAACCCATTGACCGAATTTCAGTGTCGTTTTCGTTGTTGTTTTTCGTAAAACCCCGCTACCCTGTTTTTAATATATTTTGCAATTTAATGCGCGGCAAGCACTCCACTTTAATGCGACGTGGATTGTGGAGCACGAGGAGCAGCAGCAGGATAAAGGCTCGACCTCGCCTAGCATGCAGTGACATATATTTAAGTCATTGCACTCGCTCAATGGCCAGCCAAGCGGCAATTGGCTGCAGCTCATATGAGTGTGTGTGTGTGTGTGAGAATGTGAGAGAGAGAGTGTGTGAGTGTGTGTGAAGTAGGATTGGCCAAAAAATGAGAGGCAGCTTACTTTGCGTTCAAGTCATGATGTTAATTCACTTGCGTGATTGTGTGTGTGTGTGTGTGTGTGTGTGTGTGTGTGTGTGTATATAAATTTGCTATGCCAAGCCAGTCAGGCTGCCAACTTGCCAGCCAGGAAGCTATTCAGTCAACCAGCCGTGCGTCTTCATCGTCTACGTCACGTGGCTTCGTCAGTTTCAGTTGCATGTTCATTACTTCCGTCCGCCTGTCTGCAAAATTATTTTAATTATGCAGCTCCAATGACTACGACGCTGACGAGGGGAACCAAGTCGAGTATGATGAGTAGCAGCAAGTCCACAAGTGTGACTAGCAGGGTGCGCAGGGATTTCCAAGCAGCTGTTACATACTCTGGCCGACTGACTTTGTCGACTTTTGTGTGACTTGAGTGAACTGCAGGCGAGCAGCACTACGACCAAACACTTCCTTCCTTCCCGGTCAGGCAGCCAGACAGACCACATTGTGACTGTTTTGCTGACAACATTCGTAACTAATCGGCTACAATCAAAGCTGATATCAACTGCTGGCTTACAGTGGGCGGAATGGCTATTTCTTGGCACAAAATTAAATCAATCGTGTTGTCTCAAGGATTTTTTTTTATCTCCGTATTAATGTTAATTTAAAGTTATCAGTAAAAACAAAATAACCTTGCAACTGACACGAAATTGTATTTTACAAAGAGCAGCAAATCCGGTAAGAAAAGTAGGAGATGCAAATCTTTTTTTTCTTACAGAAACTGTAATTTCTTTAATAACTACTTTTTGGAAAACCAGAATGCCAAAACCATTCCATTTCATTCCGACGTTCGGAATCGAAAACCAGAACATGCCTGAATATTGTGTTTGGCTTCCAGATTTTGAGGATATACACAATAGAAATCGCTAATGACACGATGACGGTGCCAGACGATGCCTGACTTTGAGCAATACAGAAGATATAGTTTTTTTTGTCAACAAACTGCTGTGTTTCATTCTATATGAGCTGATGATTCACATGTTTGCTACCTCGTTAGTGGACAAAACTATCGATATTTGAAAAATTTTTCGACAATCGATATTTTTGGCAATGATTCCAAAGTGTTGGAGAAGACACCCGAACGAATTAACAAGAGAGCAAAGCAAGAGCAGAGAGCAGCACAGGAACGCACATTTACGCTCTCATTACAGAACCAAACCAATGCAATGAACTTTGGATCATGACAGGGGCCTCAGGCGGCAGTGGCTGAAAATTAAAATGAAGGAATTTGCAAAACGGTTTAAGCCGCCGTGGTATTATATATCAAGCAGGTTCTGAAAGAGAGCTTCGGCTACCACTTTGGCTGATCAGTGTGAACAGACGTAGAGTGTCTATGACTAATATGTATGCATCTGGATACTGCAGAGACTGCAACTTCGTCACTCGAACATCTCTCTAGGCGTAGTGTTTAGAGAGAAACCGCTGGAAGTGTTTAAGGCTGACAGAGTCGCTCTTTATTTAAGTCGATGAGCCCTGGTATAGAAGACTTGGTAGCACCTCCCATTGGTGTATTAAACAAGTTCGAAAGCCGCCTATAAGTAAAAACTTGGCTGATGCCATGCTGATGCCGCCAAATGGTTTTGGAACTACATGCAAAATCGTTGCATCCAATGCCCTTGAGAGCTAGAACTCTGCAAAGGGGCAGCATGACTATTTAACATCTTTTGGACTTTCGTCTTAAATGTTACGGGCACAAAATAATGGCCCATTTCTGTAGATATTCTAGTTAGACTCCTCTGTTTTTGAGCTGGCAGTAATCTTTCTCTTTTCATTTTCTAGCGTAATTTTGAGGTAGAAGTTAAAAAAAATATGACGTCGCATTACCATGATAAGCGTTGGTTGCCTGTGTTGAATTTTCGAACAGGAGTTAGGGGTTCAGAGTCCTTAAAATTCTGTAGCCATTATCTATTAACAGCCCTTTGGCCCTATCCCGTATACTTGTGTCTGCGAAAATATTACGAAAACAGATTTTGTAAAGGTTAAAATTTGGGAGCTTGACAAAATGGGCCGGAGATCGTGCTTCAATAACGTGTAGTGACTTCCACAACAGAACTTAGTTTAAAGAGAAAAATTGTTAATTCAAGCAACACTCTATCATGAGGATGAGCTTTGACGACCATAAATCTGAATGTAATTCACAAAGATTAATTGTCAGCCAATGAGGCAGTGTCAAGGTTATTTCACGGGCTATCAAAAGTTCCGTCGAAAAAGTCTATATAATTTATATTCATGGTATTTTCTGCGAGTTCGTTCGAATATTTCTATATTCTGCTGAGTAGTTCAGTCGATCGATGCTGCCTTCAGTTGCATTCTTTGATGTGAGTTACTATACAATATATTTCCGCTGTATCCTTATTTCAACCACTGTGCGCGGTTGGTATTGTGATTCATGAATTTTGATGATTATGCTGAACGTTTAGATTATGCAGGCTGTGCGTGTGTTGAGGCCAATGCCACATAGTGTGAACTCAATTTGTATTACTCGGCGTATATAAGTGTGTGTGTGTGGTTAAGCATTTCATCAACATCAGCTGCAACTCAGTCATTTAGTCATTGCCATTCCACACACAAGGACATCATGTAGAGCGTTGCTTATAGCTTCGTCTGTCAGTCGTTGAGCCAGCCAGCCGTTGCATTTCCTATACCAAATTAGTTTTTCATGTAAATTTTTGCTCAACTCTTGGTACACGTATGTGGTCAACCTGTGCATGTCTGCTCCTGTGTATGCGAGTATGTGAGAGTTTGTTATAATTTATGTAGCAATTTATCATGTAAAATTGGCCACAACTGGCTGTAACTAATACCAACAAACAAAGCTGTCAACCACTAATACCCTGACTGCCTGGCCATATACAATTGTAGCCATTTTTGAGTATGGCTTATTGAAATTCATGCGAGCAGCCGACTTAAGAGCGTAGTATGTAAAGCGACCATAACTGTATTACAGGGTGTTACAAATATGCGGCGCCTAAATGCATGCAATAAATTTTATATAAAAGACACAATTGAAAAGCTAAAGTGAAAGGTAGCAGTCGACCAACGCCATTTGTAAAGTCAATTGACTGGCACACATACAGACACACTTGCAGATACACATACACACACACACACACACACACACACACTCACACAGATACACACTTATACGAATGCAGCTAAGCACTTTAGCGCAGTCTGCGAAATAAATAAATAAACGCAACGAGGCATTAGACAGACAACCGCATATCAATGCAATCCGCTTTAGCTTTAGATTTAGTTGCAGCGATTTATAGACTGGGCGACGTTTTAACCAGGACACACTATAAGTTGGTGAGTTGGGATGGTTCCGCAAATCGCAAGATGTATTTAAAGTTGATTTTATTGGATACCGGGCTCCCGTTAATATATTTTTATACTTTTTCCATTTGGAAGTAAAAACGTACTAGAAGCACATTTTGCTGTTTCTGCGCAATTTCATTTTGAGTGAAGTTGACACTTCTTTTCAATTGTCACTTAGAAAGTGAAACGGAAATCAAGTGAAACGCTTCGATGGAAAACAAAACAAAACCGTTACAAAAATTTCAAATTTATATTAGATCTGACTTTTTGTGTGAGAGATATTGTCGAGGATTTGCTTCAATGCACTGCAAGATAAATTGATTTTCCTCGTCTTTCATAAAAATCCTATTGTAATCGCGTATAAATTGCACACTGCGTGCAGTAGTGTGGTTAACAACAAACAAATCATGACAAACATTGATATCAAGGATAAGGGGGTCAATCCGAAGGGATCGAAAAAATTTTTGAATTTGGATGATACGAAATCTATCAAACTTTTGTCAAGAACTTTGCGTGAGATTTTGGACCACATGTTCGAAAGCTTCCGCCGTTCAACAATTTTTCCATACCAGTCAATGGTGAAGAACTACACAATATTGAAGAACTACACAATGGTGAAGTAAAGTGATAAAATTGGCACCCAAGAGTTCCGCAGCAAATCGGAAGACAAGGTTGTCGCCATCAACCGTGCTACTTAAACCTGCAAGAGAAGGAAAAAATGTACAAGGTTTTTAGCCGATTCTGAAAAAAAGTAGGTGTGCTATCCCCAAAAAATAAAGAACTCTTTTATTTTAAGTACTTAGGAGTCCACCGGCGTGGCTTAAACAATAATAACTTTACATACCACGGGGTGCCAAGTGAAAGGGGTTAAAGATGGTAACTTGACACTGTGAAAACTTAATTTTAACTAAAGACTAGTGTAAATCACACATTTTTCAAATTGTGTAAAAAATAACTGTAGGTCGGATCGAGAAATAGTCAAAATAAAAACTCTTTAGTTTGCCTTAATCTTCTAAACACTCTATTAGAGTATAACTTCTTTTATGGTAAACTGCAGAGAACTCAAAAAAGCTATTATTGAAAAGGTGATCCTAAAGTGATCAAGCGATATAAACATTCTGTTTGGTCCAGCAGCCAAGCCAAGCATTTACGAAACTTAAATTACTCCGCAATTAATTTTTGAATATAGCCACCGAAAAGGCTCGGTGACTCAACACATTCCTTGAAGAATAAACATCGCGCTCTGTACAAAACGCTGTGGTCGTGATTTGCTATCCATTAAGTGCTGTGCTGATAATGAGTTGAGAGCAAAGACAACAATAATGTTCACTTTAATAAACGACTCTCACGAGCTTTATTAGTTAATCAAAAAGCACTCATAGTGCAAGGCGTTAGTATTAGAGCTGGAAAACAATCAATAGTGGCGCCACTCGATAATTTTGATTGTTTCAGAAAAAAGATTCGAAAGTATCGACATTGGTTGTAAAGATTCGATAGTATCAATAGTACTATCGGTTTTCTTTTCATCCTACCCTCAAAGCCCAAGACGTATAACGTGTGTACTTTCAATAGTTTTGCAGTTTTAGCTAGCATTAGTGCGAAGAGCGCAATCTAATTAACAATATGGAAATTGCTTGATAAGTTTAACTTTTGCATAGGTTTATCCTTTGTATGTGGGTCATATTTTTCAAAACGAACACCACACTATCAGTCGTTTTCTCTTTGTGTGAAAAACTGAAGCGGCCAACTAGGCTGTTATTTACAGGAATTATACGAGGGAAAGAGAAAGGCTATACGAAAATACACGCATCGATAATGTTGTCCTTTTCTTCTTCATACTAAAATCACCGTCCGACTAACTTAGGGTGCTTGCTGATTTTATCGCTTGGAACGCTTACTCTCCTATTACCTTACATGTGTTTAAGGATTTTGCCAATTGAAGCGCCGATGCCCCTATTACCTTATCATTTGTGTGATTTAATTTTTTTTGTTTTCTAGAAACGATTCTGAGGGTGTTATAACATTTATTTTTGGTACGATCCTTAGGAATTCCCTCCAAAAAAAAACCGACGGCCAAGTCTTTACATATTTGATGTTTTTATTTTTTCCGGGATAAATGTTTCACTTTCACAAATACCTTAAAATCTGAATTTCTAACGTCTGCAGATAACGTCGGAGAATATCTGACATACGATCGAGCTCTGTTAGGTTTAATGGACTTAGTGTCTAATCGACCGATTTGTGGTTTTACTCTTATTGTACCCATTTGATTTCACGAGTAGTTTGAATCTTCTGGCATAAAACTGAGTACCGCCTTTCTGTATATTTGATATAATTATCTTCTATTTTTATCAATATGCTTCATGATAGCATTCAATATTTTAACAGAATCTTAGCTAAAAGCTAAAGATCGTTTTCTCTGTGTTTCATGTGCATATGGCTTTGGTTCTACGAAAGCTGGTGCTTCTCTCCTTTACCCATCTCTTGGTCAAAGTTCATAACATCTTTTTGCGCAAACTGGTGAAACGTACAGATAGAAAGATTTTACAAGAGTGTAACGAGATATTTAGAACATCCTCTTATTTATATGTATCTTAATGTATACTATGCATGCTTCGTATATAAAATGGCTGCCAGAAGAAATCAGCAATTCAAAAGGATTTGCGTGAAAGTTGGCGAGCTACTGTGTTGACAGTTACAGTGCCAATGCCATTGAATCCTGCCAGTGGCAACTCCTGCAAGTTGAGAGTCTGCTTACATTTGTATGCGAATGTGTGTGTGTGTGTGTGTGTGTGTGTGTGTTAATGTCTGTGTGGATGCAATATCAATACAATCTAGCAATGGTTCAATAGTTGAGAAAATGTTTGCCTAACCGCATCGTAGTACATGTCCTCTGCCAAGGATTTGTGCCACTTGCCATGTGTCTTGTGCCATTTGTTCAACGCTTGAGTGATCAGAGTGCCACTAGATTGCCTGCAACGCCAACAACAACAACAATAGCTACAACTAGGACAACAACAAAATGCCAGTTGCAGCTTAGCGGAAGCTATTAATTGTGGTTAGGTAAGACGTGGATTCAGCCAATAACTGGAACCGAGACTGACCCATCATCATCATCATCATCATGCCAATTACCGACACTTAATTAAATTCCATTTGAGGCATAAAAATATGACCAGCTTAATTTGAGTTTAGTGAAATTTAATTTGAAATTTAGCGCATATATTTTTTGTGTGTTATTATTCTTTTAGCATTAAAAATAACATTTCCTTTAATACGTATATAATCACGGAACGTATTGTGGGTACTGTACGGAGTTGTTTCGCCGGATGGTTCGCTCCCAGCGCAAAAAGCGAGCTCGCGTCGTAAAGCAAACAAGAAAAGAATTTAATTAAAATCTGAAATTACTGCCAATGGCGTTATAGCCGTACAGCCGAAAGAGCAAGCGCATTTAGCTATCTGCCTGTCTCCCTCTTTCGCTCTCTCTATCTCTCTTCCAGCCACATTCCGTGCATAAGTTGAATTTTAGTCGCGGTTTTCCACGCTTATTAAATGCATCACGCTTTTCTCCTTTGTCGAGCAATAAAACTTGCAGCTGCGGGTTAATAAGTATTTATATTAATATTATTTTTCCACATCAAATTTGTGGCATGTTAATTTTTAAAACATTAAATTTTGAAAGGCTTACCTGGTATTTATTTTAATAAATGTTTATCAAAATCCAATATTTTCTAATCAATTAGCTAATAATTTTGGTTATGTGATAATGAAACGTAGCAAATTCATTGATGATTCGTTTATTTTCCAACTACTGGATGGCCCATCTACATGTATAACATAAGTTTTTAGAATAAATATACATTTATTTTGTCCACCGCTTTTTCAAGGTTTGCTTTTGATATTGCGTAAGACAAAGTCCGCGGTTTCTATATATAACTTTAAACTTTAAATATAGAAATCAGGTAAAGTTACTTAAGACTGCGACGACCGTAGTGGCGTTAGCAGAATTGAAGGTGAAAGTTGTCAAAGTGTTGCAAATGACAACTTCTCAGCTTACAAAAGATGGGCAAATAGTATACAAGATAAGGTAATGCGGTCAATGCCCCTCGCAAAGGTATCTCAACTGTCATTCTTCTGCGAACGTCAATGAGGAAGGTTGTGTCCGCGCATGTTGTTCTCTTGTCAACCAACACTTATGCATAAACGAAAGTTTGCATCTGTATTCATTGATTGATGTTGACATCTTTATTTTTATTTGTTTTTCTCTTTACTTTACCTTGTATTCTTAATTCATGGATGCGACTTAGTTCGCATGCGGCCCAGGATCATAAACAAGAGCTCTGACGAAGAGACAAAAAAAAAAAAATAAAAAGATCGCTGATGAACTATTTTTTCAAAACATTGACTAAGTCACAAGTGCTACATGTTGGACGACACACAACATCCATACAATAATTTATCCTAAGTATACGTTGACAACAAATGTATTGCCTTATAACAATAAGAAACCTATCTAGAAATAATAGTAAAATAAAAAAGAATAAAAGGAGAGGTCGCTCGGGAGAGCTATCTAGTATGAAAGAAGTACTTATTTAAAGTGTACATTCTAAAGCGCTCAATTGCAGAAATGGGGTATATCCACAATGATAGTCCGATGGCTTTATACGCCACTGCTGCAGAGCTATGCATTACATGCACCCTTTACACTACGCCTAGTTATGCCTTTGATACTATTCTATATATCCCTCCGTTTACGTGACTCGGGTTGCTATACTAAGGGTAGCATGGGTCACTCCATGATCCTTACGAAACATGCGTTCGTCCCAAAAAACTGACTACTGTGTACCGTAGGAATTTGCCAGAACATCTTTTAATACCCTGATTCCATGTAGGGAACATTGGTCCGCTGGTATTTCTGGGCTCCTTGACGCTGCCTTCTTCTTCACGGATGGTTCTAAACTGAACGATCGGATTGGAGGTGGCGTACATTCAAAATGTTCAATATCAGGCAGGGCTTCAGGCTTCCTCCAAGAAACATGGCCCTTACATACCTTACCAACTCGACAATCCGGACGAAGTCAACCAAATTTTGTTATATGTGACAAACAGTCATATCGCTAAACAAACTTGGCCTGAAAACAACCATAAACGCAGTCCCTTAATCGTGCGTCATGCGCGCCATTACAGGACACTGGTTATTTGGTGTCCATGCGGTTAAGCTTTCCGCCCCTTCCAACGATTTTTGCTGGAACTGTGGGAACGACGAAGATGAACAAACTGTTGAGCACCTCTTCCGCTCAAGCATCAAGGCGGTTACTTTTTAAATAGTATCTCTGATCTTTCCGTAATTAGACCTAACCGTATTGCAGATGTCATTTCCGCATTCGGGTGGTCCCTGTGTCCACTGCAAGTTTTATTACTTTCCTACTAGGTGCCTAGTAGGTACGACGCTTCTTCTCTATTTAAACTCAAACTGTCCAATTATTTGCGTAACAGCCTTTGGTTTTATCTAAAAGAACGTAGTTCTGGAGTTCTTAAGAAATTTTTTTTTATTTTATTAGTTTTGACTTAAAAATTTGTTTTCAATATTTTACGAATGGCTTGTTGTTGATGAAATTCTGAAGTACTTGCCAGCAATTATATAATGCCACTGCTAATATCGACTCACACATATCCCCAACGAAGTTATCTTCGGTTTCACTGCATCGGTGTGAGACTATTCTTACCATGGTACTGCTACTGATTGAAGCCATATTGAATGGCCACAATTGGACAATTTCTTCTTGTTGGAACACTTAAAATTTATTAGTAACAACTTTCTCTTGTTGATGATGAATTTATCGATCCTGATCGATAACATTTAAATGGGCTTTGAAAACCGACTGACTTATAGTACATAATTCAAAAAGAATTTTTTAATTTTGCAAATAGACCAGCTAAAAGGTGTGAATAAATATGATTATTTCGTAAGAATTAATTACTAGTTTAACTAATTACTTACCCATATACTAAAGTAGATCGTAGAAAATTTATTTTAGAAGATGCCAAAATTTTAATGATGTAGTCTCTTTCTGTGGAATAAGTTCTCTTAATAAGCAACGGATCGTACATAATAATATGAATAATTATACTAACATGGTATTGTATCTGTTGAAGACTAGATTATTGGGAACCCTGGAAACGAAATAAAAAAAATTAAAATATTTATATATATTTTGTTTATTCACTCACCTGTTGGCGATAATAGTTTTTTTCCTCAATCGATAATTCACACCAATCCCTTGCACCCTTCTCAAAGAAAGTTTGCGAGTCAAGGTCTGCGTTTTGCTTGCGGAAATCCTTCAGAAATTTCAGTAATCCTGGGCTCATAGATGTTTCTGGCTCTTTGCATTTGCGTTTCTTTGCGCGAACAGTTTTTTTTGGCTTACATGCGGCCTTTTTTGACTTTTTTGGTTTATCTGGAGAAGTACTCTTAGACTTATCAGGACAGCCTGCTTTTGATTTTGCCTTCTGGCAGCAGCGGCTTGTGCCACACGACTTCCCGGATTTTGAACAGCGTGGTTTTACATCACATCTGGACTTACCCTATTTACCAGCAACAGTTGTCATGAAAGTTGGTTAATGCTTGAAAAAAGTGTTACTTACCTCGAAAAGTGCTTTCTCTTGTGGAGGTAGCTTTCCCCATGCCTTTCTACAGCAAGCTTTTAAATCTTTTTTCGGTATTTCCGGGTGCTCCTTTTCATAACTCTTCATAAAGTTAAGAAATGCATTTTGCTCACATTGCCGAATAGGTCGTCTTATTATGTTACCCATTATAAAGACAATTTTCGTATTTAAATATATTTATATTAGAGCAATTTTGAATAACTGTATTTGATTGGAGTTGAAATGTATATACATACTTCAAATAAGTAAAAAGTCAAAGCATGCTTTAATCTTTTTCCAAAACATAAAGCAGTGTTTCAGAGCATGCTGTGCGTGAATGAGTTAGCGACCATTTTTATTCTATACACGGTTCAAGCGATGAAGGGTTACTCTTCCGGTGCGACTTTCGTTTTTGTATGAAATTTAATGCCCGACATGTGAAACGAATTCATATTTTGTTACTGTTGTAATACGCTAATTTCGGGGTGATAATGACAACAGACTTCAGATGGCTTCTCCGCTCAACTCTCTGAGCAGCTAACTCAACCTCTCTAAAAAGCTGATAGCACCATGGGACTTTGGAAACATATATCCAGTTGCTTGCGAATAGCTTAATAAGTTTTCACTGCCAAGAAACCTAAGCTACAATCAGGATTGTCGAGAAACCACTGCAGTGAAAATATCATTTAAAGAAGGACCCCTCCAGTCGGCTGCTACTTTCGGGTGATGAGAAAGATGAACAGGCGCTTTCCCAGACGTAAAAACGCGAGCGACATATGTAGGATGAGCAATGCGGTTAGGAAGTTCTTCAAAAAAGTCAAGCGTCTGACTTAAGAATTTAGTACAGGTGCGTCTTCCTGTAGAGGAGCAGGAAAATCTCCTAGTTGATGTAAAGGCTGCACTGCATGCAGTTAACATCCCGAATCTTCCAATAATAGATGAAGGCGTGGATATACCACCGCTTAGACATGACGAAGTTTCGGTCACAATCAAGCGGCTCTGGAGCAAGAAAGCTACTTGTGATTTTTGCACGCTACTACCCATAAAGGCATCTCTAGACCGGTGCTAATACCTGCAATTAAGCTAAAACTCATGTTCAGGTAAGACATGCTGGAGAGGTACCAGCTCAAATTTTTTATTCATGTTCGCAATCATAGAATTATCAAAGCTCAACCTTGGTTTTCCCCAAATATATTTTTATATTCCGGCTAGTACATCAAAACTTCAGTCACAGCAATTGCTTCATCCGTAGACGTACGGAAAATAACAATATCATCAGAATAAGATACAGAGTTTTCGGTCTTCACACTAAAAGTCGTGCCTTGGAGGTGGAAAGTACACCGCGGAAAGAGATTGCTTTACATTGTCAAATTCTTGTCTGAGCATCAAGATATATAGCATTACAATATGGACCGCTGAGAGAGTTTAACTTTACTTCAATCCTGCGCCTCAGATGGGACCGGGCGAAAGCTACTGAACGCTGTTAGCCCGGCAAAAGCCAGGGAGACACCTGATCTGCCTTATCAAGTATTTTGAGCAAATTTTGCCCAAACGCATGTCTAACATTAAATTACTTGAGTAATTATTTTGCTTAGTTTGAAACTTTTTGTGTTTTATTTTTAAACTTTTATATAAATAAAAATAAAATCTTAACAACATCAAATGTTGTCAAATGAAAAATTCAAATGAATATGTAAGAGAAGATGAAGAGCTAGAACATTTAAGTGGAAATTATAGATTCAAACTGTACATTTTATCGAAGCTGACAAAGTTTGTTATTCAAGAGTTGGTTCTCAACTCTAGTACCTTCTATTTTATTACTATATACCATTTTTGGGTAGTAGGCTTTATGTTTTTATATTATTTTCTGTAGTTTTACGTTTTGTTGTCCACAAAAATAAATCTTTTTCAAATTTCATTTGTAACAACATGCTTCATTCCAATAACTATAAAGAGGATCAACCAGATTTACGTTTCACTGAGGATTCATTTTTATCTTAATATATCAAATCGTTCATGAAGGGTATGCTTAGTAAAACTCGAGAATGCCTTATTATTTGGACCACATATTCGTTGGGTCTGCAGGAAGGTTTTTCTTAAGTTCGTGTTCGGTAGGTGGTCAAGATCAGCAATATTCTTAAGTGACGTAATAAATACATATTATTTATGCTTATAAAGTAGGCTAGCATTTTAATGTGTTTACAATCTATAACTTTGATAAGGTAAGCAATTCACTTTGAAATTTGATTAGGTGGCGGACCAGAAGAGGAAACATTGACAAAAATAGGTTATACCCACAGACGTGATCTTCAAAGAACAGCTGAGGATCGGAAATAAACAAATTCCGATTGATACTTCCAGTGATTTAATATCGATTCCACATGCCATTTTGCAATTCAATTCAACGAAAGATGAACTCATCATTAATAAATATCCAAACATTGGTCAACATTTTCGTAACTACGATTGGTCGAGAGCACGCTTAATTTTATCAGCAAAAATATTGTCAATGAATTTAATTAGAAGATTCAAAATGAAATTCCAGAAGAATTGCTTTCGTACAAATCGTTCGATTGAAGTCGAAGACGAAGTCGTCAATTATCCTGGGGAATTCCTAAACTCTTATGATTGTGACAAAGCTAATCAGCAATTTGATAGTTACAAGAATTTTAAAAGGGACTTCCAAAAGAGAAGCATGCATAATTCCACGAATTCCTTAGACTTCAACCGATTTGCCCTTCCATTTCAAACAATAAACAAGTTACAATGGCAGTCGCTGGAAGTGTGTAACATAAATCAACACCGAACGTCGGGTCTCTTAACAAATGGGGTTTCCAAGCTTATGAAGGTGCAAGTACTGTCCGATTGTATAAAATAATACTTAATATAACGCAAATGCAATGTATTCAAGTGTAAATAGCATTCCTGGCTTCAAAAATAATTGTTTACTCTTAAAAATAATAATAAAATTAAGATTAAAGTGTGTTGAGCAAAATTTGCGCAAAATACAGATATGGTTGTTTCTTATTTTTACAGGATGATGGTTAACCAAGTTGACGCACAACCTCCTCGTGGTGTCCCCTGGTAAGCTGTCCTAATTGTCATCCGGGATTAGGGCAGTGAGCTAATGTGCGCAGCGAAGCTACCCTAGGATTTCTAATGGTTGAGCGTAGGGTTCGGGTTCCAACACAGAAAACCCCAGCTCCAGTGAAGAATAAGAATATTTTAGAAGAAGAAGATAGATTACATTCTAATAAAAAACTCGCAATCACAAAAAATCATAAACGTTGCAAAAAATCGTTAACGTTTTTTTAATGCATTAACGATGCTCGGCAGACTATAACTGCATAGACATAGGAATTAAGTATCCATTAAAGTGTATACTTCGTTTTTTATATCAAAATATTTTAAACAAAAAAGAAGCCATTAAGCCCAAGCAATATTTTAACTATACAAACTCTTGGCGCTGGCTTATTTAAATTGAATAATTTGTGAACGATTTTAATGACTTTCTTTTATATGACCCTGCCATATGCAGAGAGTCAATTTGTCTCAGAATTCGGTAAATGAGAAAATGTGGAAAATGGGGAAAAGTGCAGGCCCCGGGGCGCTTGGCATTTCACGCCGTGGCTGCATATAAGTGCTTTAATGCGCCAGCTGGCAACTCAAAATAATTATTTATTATCCTGTGGTAGTATTAAAGCGCACACATACAAACAGAGTCAAGCACACACACACACACACACACACACACACACACACACACACACACACACACACACACACACACACACACATTGGGAGTCACTGACGCACATTTCGTAGGCGCTTTATGTCGACCAAATTAAAATTAATGCCATTTTATGCGTACAACAACAACAACAACAACAACAGCATCAACAACAATAATGACGAAGAATAACAAAAACATTAAGTATACGCACAGGGTGTTCAATAGCATTGGCTTTTTTAAAATTTAATAGGATAAAACATATGAAAGTAAAGTGTCAGTGTGCCAAAATGTTGTATGTGTTCGATTGTTTGGTGTTTTTGTGTGTGTGTGTTTGTGATGTACATTTAATTGGAGCGGAAACTTTGCACTTAACAAATAAGCAATAAATGACAAAGTGCTAACAAAAGGCGTGGCACTTAAAACAGCTTTACACAGTGGAATGTGAGGTTTACGTTACACAGAATTTTCTAAAGCACTTGAAAAACGCTACGTATGGATTAAGTAGAAATTTAAGCGGTTGCTCTCGTGAATTTTTTGATATCCAATTTTAGGGATATCTGAAGGAACCATGGAGCACCTCTTATCATCCTTAAGGTCTTCACTTGTATGGCGTATGTCCATTGGCGAGTTATAAAAGTCTTGTACAGAAATGCTTTTCTACGTAGATAACCCTAACTTTTTGATTTTAAAAGCTTGTGCGACTTTTCAGTTATGTTGACATTTGGCGATAGTTATCTTGGTCCACAAGTCAGTTATCTACCGAAGTGGGCTCAGAAGTAGCAGTGACTTTATTTTTCATGAATGAATCTTTCAATTGAAGATTAAATCCCGCGGGTTTTTGTTTCTTAGCGTATCTACGTTGACAGATTTGATATCATTATCCATGTTCGATTTTGTGGCCGATTTACCACCGTTTCGAGGTATATTTAGAGTTGTTCGGCAACGGTTTTGTAGCAAATAGATGATGACTATATCAACAGCATAAAAACGACTAAGAACTTCCAAATTCTGTGTAGGGTGTTCCTTGGGGAACACCAGCTCTGATAGTATGTATTTCTAAAGTCACGTCTTTAAGTGAAACAATAACTGTTCCTTGAGTAAGAAATGATTTGACGACTGCATATCAATAAATCACTTTTTCCATCAAATGCAACCTTGATTTCTTATTTCCAAAACCAAGACAACGTTTGAAGTTATTTAGCAACCATCTACTTTAGGCATTGGCTTGCTCTAGGAACACTATTTCGTATTCAAAGCTGTGGCAGTAGCCATTTGAGAAATGAAAATACGTAAACTGTAGCCTATCAACGCTTCAAGATGTCCAAAACTTGTACAACAACAAAAGCCTGATAACAGTAATCCAAACTTTTATGGGTTCGAGGCTACAAGGGTATTGAGGACAACCAACGCGCCGACAACGCAGCCAAAGATGGCGACAAATAAAAAGTTTAGTGAAAGCCAAATGTCAGCAAAATATTTTCAACAACTGGTATACGCAAACGAAGATACTGCAGCACTATAGTACGCCCCAGAATCGGACACTCTTGCCTCACACACCAACAACTTACCACTGACAACACAAAGTTTCTTTGCCCACAATTCATTAAAATACCTTACCATTTAATGATTGCGCCAAACTGGAAAGCGCCAGGACCACATTTCTAGGGCAACGCCTACCATTTAGCCTATTAAAAAACCAAACACCTGAAAACATAGAGAAGATTACAAATGGCCTTAAACAAATCAACCTTCTCTCATATGTATAATATGATAATTTAAAATGTGCAATTTGAATTTGTCTTAAAATGTTTCGAAGATATCTTGACATTTGCTAAGAGGATTGTCCAAAACGTGCCTTTATGTCATAGAAGATTTTGACACCGACTTAACTTATCTTATTTGGAAAAGGTATATCGATATTGTATGGCATATGGCTTGGTCACCCATACAAATCCATAAAATATATCCTATTGCGCACTATTGCCATTGTGATTCGCAAGCTGACCGATAAAAACTTTTTAATTACTTTAGAAAAAAAATGTTTTCGAAAAATGATTTCGAGCTTAGTGCCATCTGCTTATCATCCACATCGAGTCAAGATGAAACCAAAGTGTATCATATTATGAGTTATCCGGAAGTAAGTGAGCGAATTTAGTAGGCATTCAAAACAGCGAACTCAAATTTGCAGTTTGAGGGCAGAGATTGAGTAAAGTTAACTTTAAAAATAAAGATATCTTTTCCGCACATGCCTGGACGTATGTATCTATATATATACAGAAAGCTTATAAGCTTAATTTTAATTTGCAACAATTTCAAACATAAATATTTAAACACACACAGACATCAGTTATTGTTGATTGACACTGTTATTGTTGTTGCTGTTGCAGCTGTGTCAAAATGTTAAACATTTCCGTCTTGGCTTTTATTTGTCGTTCTTGCACTTGTTGTTTTTGTTGCACTTCCTGTTGTTGTACTTGCTGTTACAGCCACAGCCCAATTGCTGGGCACACCGTGCGTATGCGCAATTTAGCGAACAATTATAAATTTAATTATAAAATTAAAGTGCATGTGTTTGCTTAGCGTCGCTTGTTGAGTGCTTGGTTAGCAAAACATTGTAAGGGCGTCAACGCGCACTTCATATTACACACACACACACACACACACACACACACACACACACACACACACACAGACACACACACACACACAAACAAGCGGTAAACTTAGCACGTGTGTATGTGTTAGTTGGCTGCGCGCAAATTTACACGATAAATTCATTAAAAAAGTACACAAAATGGTGCAAATAGTTGTTGTATTCGTTTACTTGATTCAATTTAATTGTGTTGCCACATGCACAGAAAACAATGGCGGAAACGATACAAAAACGAAATAAAAATGAAATCAACTAGAAAACAACAAAACAAATTATGTTCGGCTTGACTCTATTTTCGCACTGACATTATAATGTTACCTATGTGTGTTCGTATTTGTCGTTTGTTGTATATATATATATGTTTTTTGTTGTTGTTATTGTTTTTGTGCCATATGCATAATTTATAACGCAGTTGTTCGTACAGTCATACTGATAAGTATTTCAACTGCAAAATAAGCTACTTCATTATGTTGCCAGTTTTCTATTCTTAAGGCGTCCTTTACACGAAGCGAGATTTTAAAGCGAGAAATTGAAAAATCTCACGCGCGACTATCAAAATATTACAAATAATATTATAGTTTGTTCACACGAAGCGAGTAAGATTTTTGACAGCTCACCGATAAACGTGTTTAACAATACTTCTAATTCCCATTCAAAACACTGGCTTAAAAAAGTGTTATAAAATACAAATAAATAAGTTTAAAATTCAAATTTTGTATGTGTCCGGCAAACGCGAACTCAAAATAAAAAGAGCGCTGGAGCGAAAGAGCCACCAATGAAGTATTTAGAGCCGGGAGTGGCTAAAACGCCGTGTACAAGGGCGCGACAACTCGCACTTGATAATGCAGGAGTTGCAATATGAGGACGTTCAGACATTTAAATCATTCAACAGTATGCCTCAAGGTAAGTTAACACATAGATTATTAATTAATATATTAATTTAACAAAACTACCTATGACATTGTTCCGCGCCAAAAATTTTGTTTGTGTTCATCATACTTGCAGCACTAAACTGAGGTACAACACAACACTGTATCGCACCTTTCAGCACTAAACTGTGAGGTACAACACAACACTGAATTGCACTTTACAGCACTTTGCACAAAATCTTGCTTGATAATAGAATGCATTCTAATATGAAGTAAGTCACATAGGGTTGCAGGCGAGACAACTTACGGGCGATATTACCGTGCCATCACACGGTGCGAGATGCAACTCACACGGTCTCGCTTGAAAATTTCGCTTCGTGTAAACGGCGCCTAAATATTAAAAAGCTTATGCTGTCCTAACCATAAAAGCACTAGCGCCAAATAGGAGGCAATCAACGTCAATGTCACGATCACCAAAATATAGAAGTCTCTGAAGATACGCTTATTTCGTAAGCAAAAAATATAATTGGTTGATAAGGTAAAGTTGATATTTCTGATAAATATATATGATATCTGATATCGTAAAACCGTGCGAAAGGAGTTCGTGATGTGCAGGAGCAGGAATAACGTTATAAGGTTCTTTCCAAAAGTCAATCGTCTGGCTCAAGGTTTAACCAACCCGATGTCTTCCTGTAGATATGCAGAATGAAATTTAATATTGAAAGCACTGCTTCGGATTATTGTCGAAAGATGACAGATGACGGCAAGGATGTGCCACCACCTAGCTTTGACGAAGTCAGGGTCGCAATCAAGCGACTTAAGCGCAGCCTGCCTGCAGAATTGTTCAAGGCTGGCGGCAAAGAGTTAGTAGGGTGCAGGCACCAGCTTTTTTGCTGAATATCGTCAGATGGGAGCATACCCGATGATTGAAATCTTGGTGTCGTTGGATATGTACCCAATAAGGGTGACAACTACCGCGGTGGCATATAAGGATTAAGCCATTTTCGAAAGAACTGTTTGGACCTTCTTCTTCTTCTTAACTGGCCATAACAACCCGTTATCGGGTTACGGCCTGATGTAAATACATTCTTTCATTGGAATTGTGGATTTACGTGGTGGGTCCCAATCCCTACGCACAACCCTTTTAAGGCCTACTGGTCTCGAAAGAATACAGTGTCATTAATAGTCGCCTCACACGACAAACTTTGACCTGCTGAGGTGGTATTCTCTAAACCGCTCAAAACACTGTTTGGACCTTAGTAGTGTGGTTATAGGCCTGGTAAGTCCACCATTAGGGAGATATTCACACTCGCTAAATCCTGGAAAAGACCGACAAATACCAATTCGACACCTAATATCTTTTTGTCTATTATAAAGCAGCCTTTGATAGTTGATGGATCGCATATCTGCCTTATTTTTTGAGTTCGGTTTTCCTGCAAACTTGCTGCGATTTTTCAGAATACGCAACTATAAGAGTGTTAAGTTGCTCGCCTAGGCAAATGATATTGGCAACATTGGTCGTACTAAACTAGCAGTTATCGGAGCCATTGTGGATATTAAAAGAGAATCTATCAGGGTGTCTCTGGTTGCAAATGAGAGCAAGCCAAGTAAATGTTTTCTACGAGTACGATGCTTAAAACTCAGCTTTTTATGTTGTCAGGAATTTTGTATACTTTGGCCCACTGTCACAAGGAAGCACGATGGCAGCTTGGAGATAATGATAGATAGATAGATGGGTGGAAGGTTCTCCGTAAAATCTTTGACCCTTTATCTGACGACTGTCAAATTCGACGAACTCTATATGCACTATGATGGCATTGACATAGTCAAGTAAATTAACTACCAGCGGCTCCGCTTGCTAGGATATAACGAGCGGATGGATGAAAAAGCTACTGCGAGAAAGGCCTTAAATGCGGCTTTTGCAGTGAGGCAGCAAAGGGGCAGGACATATATCCGCTGCTTGCAAAACTGTTGCAACCTAGAATCCAGTTGAGTCTTTACAATAGGATGCTTGTTGACAAGTCAACAGTGCAGTTAGGTGCACTGCGGAGGCGCCGTGGTATGTGCGTAAATCCGTGATTCATTGTGATTTTCGAATGTCCACGATGATGGAATCTACAAAATCGACATATTAGCTGGTATTATGACTGGCTTGATGCCCCCTCTACACCCGTTGGTAGGAACTTTAACAGCTTAAGTATTCTGAAGGATGTTTAACCGAATACATCCTAGAAATATTTGGCTCTTAAGGAAGCGTCTTTAGTTTGTTTAATTTAAATATACAATAAATAATAATTTTGTAGCTATAAATAGTAAGAAGTGCGAAAAGGTATATTGAAGTATTACTATACCCATCTTGCAAGAGCACTATTTTGTTGGCTTTGTCGTAAAGTATCAATATATCATAAACCACTATTAAAAAGCATAACAAATTCTAGTGAACACGTTGCGTAATTAGGTTTAACTTTTACTTCAAATTTCAAACATTTGCCAAATGCGCATCGTAGCATTAATATCCAATTCGCAAAATATATTGCCTTTTATTGCAGCTTTTGTTCTCAGGGCGAGTATTTATGCCTATGACTGTACACTGTTTATATGCAAGCGATTGAATTTAAGCTTTTTTGTGTTTGCCGTTTCAAATTTATTTATTTCCATTTTAATTAAAATGTTTCAATTGTTTTTGTTGCTGTCATAGCTTAAAACAAAAAGGGAAATCAAAAATTGGTTCCAATTGCATCGAATCGGTTTCAATTATTCTGAATTTTATACGAATCTTATCTTTTTCAGCTTTTTGGCAAAGTTGTTGCCACGAGTGTGTTTTTGGTATGAAGTATTGTGGGCGTAACTCAAAATTAAGTTAAAACCGTCATGCATATTAGAATTGTATTAAAGCTGGTCTGTTATGGCAATAGCAAACAGCATAATAAAGCGTTTTGCATGGCCAACGAAAGGTAGTCAAATTAATTGACGGCCTACATGTTGGCAACAAAATTCGGAAACATAATTAGAGCCGCAAATAATTAATTTAAATGATTCAGCTTACATTTTCAATGGAAAAGCTTAATACGTAATTGGTTTTGCGTCGATAATAACGGTTTCTAAGTATGCAGTACAGTTTTAACTTATAAACGGTAAACAGCATAAGGTTGTGTTCCGTGCACCACAGTTTGCATACACTTCTGGAGCTGTTTTTAATTTCCCCGTTGCCGTCATAGCTATGAGTTTAAGGGTCAGCAAATTGTAAGTTAAACTATCGATTTACCCTAGGATAGCTCTGGAGCATCAGCGTATTGCTTTTGTATTGAACTTCGGTTCGAAAGAGTATCCGACGATGCAGTAATTGTTGGTGTAAAATTCGAACGGTTGCATGTAACACTGCAGTTTTTGGTGCACTTTTAGAAAGCATTGAGAACAGATTGTAACCTGGGCGTTTACTAGTATACTCCAGTACAATGATAAAGCGAGATCTAGTGGGAAAGTTCGATTTAAGAACGGTACCCTTCCTCTGTGAAATACTTTAATTTTGTTAAAGATGTTCATCTCATCTCTTCTCTTCTTTTCTCTTTTCTTCTGTTTTCTTCTCTCCACTTCTCTTTACTTCTCTTCTACGCTCTTTTCAACTCCTGGAAAAACCCTTCTTTTCCTTTTTCATATTTTAAAATATGAAACAAAATAAGAAAACATGAATATATGATCAATATTTTTCAACATAATGCTATGTCACAAAGTGCGCCGATATGGATATAGCCATGAATTATTTTCACCAAATGGTTTCCAACCAAATTAGCTACACTAGGATTAACCAACCGTTTAGATATCGCGAAGATCTGAGTGTAATTACGTAAGTTTTGACGAACTATGTTGGGATGACCACCTTTTTTAGCAGATCAACGCCCCCCATTCTCCAAAATTGTTTTACTATGCTCCCCATTTCAAATAATGTTTTGAAATCTTTAATGAGACTTCCTTTCTAGTTCCGATAGAACAATTTATCTCAATTAAACGCTTTGAAATAAAAATAATCTACGTCTTTTACTTTGCAAATCAAGGAAACTTTTGCTCATAATACTATTAAGTACATAAGTTCACATCAAGTTGAAACTTAGAGGAATTTCAATGAACTTACAACTATGAAAAAAACGCCAAATTAAAGTATTACCGTAGGAGATAAAAAATGTTTGCAGTTCTGTATCATGGCGAAGCTACAACTTTGTAGTCCTGTGAAATTGACGTACGGAATGTATTCGCTCAATGGAGTTAAGGCTTAGCTTAGGAAGTTTATTGTATAGCTGAGGATCCAACAGAACCAGTGTTGCCAACTTTTCACCAGCAAAAAAAGCTAAATGGACAAAAAACAGCTAAAAATTACAGAAAAAAGCCAAAAAAAGTTAACCATTTGAGACTCTTTCAAACCCTAACAAGGTTTATAATTTTGGTATGATTTTGCCAAAGAAACGTTGGAGAAACGTTTCTTTTACAAAAACGGTTAACACCAAGGCGATTCAGGCATTACTCTATTTTTTGAGTTATCTCCCTATAATGGTAATGACTTTGTGAATAATTAATTTTTCCCATTTTTGTCAATTTTCATTTGATCTCATCCACCATAAATATAATTTAATTTAATTAGCTAATATTCTATTATTTGTTTTATAGATCGTTTCTTGATGAATCCTACAGATATTCGTACAAAGTTGTTGTTTCTCACAAAATTCCGAGTTCATGCTCACAATTTCAATCAATCTTTAAACCGTTTCGCTTAAGAACCAACTTTATGTTAAATTGTTTTTATTAAAGCCAAATCGGTCGTCTTATGAGGACTTAAAAATTAAAACTACTTTATTTGTTGCGGATACCACCATCATCCATTTAAATTTTAGCTGGTGTAGCTTATGTGGACAACCTCGTCATCCGTTTTCTGCGGCATTGCAGGACTCTAGGCATTATAATTTTACCGATGGATGGCAACCTTTTTGCTTGATTTCACGGTTTTACACTTACTTCATTGTTAAATGTTTAAATAATATAAAGCTGAAAAAAGCTCAACATTCTTTAAAAAAAGCTAGAATTCCTGCTTTTCCCGCCACCAAAAGCTAGATCTAGCTCACTGAACAGAACACACGCTTACACACCCTGTAAGAGTATCACCAGAAATAATTAATATGATTTAGCAAAATCTTTTTATTGTAAAGGACTGATTACTCTTAATTTATGCTTGAACATATACTAGGGCATAATTATCCTCTGGCATAAAGCAGTCTGCGCAATTTTTATGAGCCTGAATTAACAAAATTAGCTGAATATGCTATTAAGTGTACCCTACAAATTTAACAAAAGCTATGTTGTTGTTTGGTATGTTGTTTTTTATGTTTGTTGGAAGTCCCGGAAGAGCCGTAATTAGGTAACATATTTTTGTGAAGCTTATAAAGTTTAATCTTACCTTTTACCTACACAATATAGCTTGAAAGGAAAGGGCATAGTTTAATATCCAACTATAAAGGTTAGTGAATTTGCTTGTTCTGTAGTATTTTATTTAAATTTTTTGTGATAACTCCTATTATGAATATATACCGTGCACAAAGCAGTAAGTAATTCTGGCTGGAAACACTACAATTATTTATTGTACGCTGTACACAAAGTGTACAAAATTAAAAATTAAAATTATTTAAGTTGAATAATCCATTTAATTATCAAGCTTTCTGGTGCCTAATTATCGGACTGAGTGAAGCGAATCAAAAACTTAATAAATTGTTAAAAGTAATGACTTATTTACTGTAAAATAACGATGAAAACTTCTGATATGTTGGATTTAACCCTCCAACAGGCAAAAGTAAACTCCTGGATAGAAAATATCGGAAATTTTCTTTCTGGTTAATTATGACGTATAGAGCTACAAACTATTGACAAATGAAAATTTTTTTTTATTTTTTGTGGTCACTGGTAGAAATAATCTGATCGGTTTAAGCGAAAATAAAAAACAGGTGAACTTCGTATTAATAATTTTTTTTTTTGGCTAAAATAAAAAGACTTTTGGAATATATTGTAAATAATAAATAAAAAAAATACTCGCTAGGGGCGAGTAGCATAAATTTACGCTCCATTTTAGGGAAAAACATATTATTAATTTGCCTTTTCTTTTTTTTGCGAATTATAGATAGGTATGACCGTTTTACCTATCAAATGGGGTTACACTTATCAGAACCAGTCAGCCCCAATTTAAATTTTGGATCTGCTAGCAAATCCAGTGGAGTTACACAAGGCGATGATGCTTTAAATTTGTGCTACACTTGTACTCATTGAAAAACAGAAGAACAGTCTTTGGCGGAGTCCTAAAGAATGAATCATATCTTTGCAATGCTTTTCTTTTTCACTCCAAACGAAATGTTGTACATACATTGATTTTTGAATTGGAGAAAAGGCATATTTAATTTAGTAGCAAGTCAAATTGGTATAACCGAATAATGCAACTTATAAATTAGTTTGTACACATATGTAAGTGTTATCACTATTAATCAAAAGGAGTGATGACTATAGGACCAGGAATCTCAAGCTTTGGTAATATAGATTGTCATCTTTTTGTTAGCCAGAAAAGTGCGGTTGTCAATGACCTTGCTGCGGGGAAAACAATGCTTCAGATATTTCGCTGTGTTGATTATTTTAAACTAATAACGTCACCAATTAAACTTCCTTTTGGGACATATTTGTCGGAAGATTGTCGTCTGGATAGAGTTCATCTGGAGTATAATCATGGTCTTCAGACTTATCGTCACAGCTATACTAACCACAGTAAGGGCCTTTTTCAACTAATACAATTTCCTCCAGGAACTTTTTATTACTAAGATTTAACATA
This sequence comes from Chymomyza caudatula, assembly GCA_035041775.1. Taxonomy (NCBI): domain Eukaryota; kingdom Metazoa; phylum Arthropoda; class Insecta; order Diptera; family Drosophilidae; genus Chymomyza; species Chymomyza caudatula. Next base: position 43,550 of record JAWNKW010000154.1, read on the forward strand.
TGGTGGTTTCAAACCACACTCACACTGAAAAAAAGGGAAAAAAATCTTATATATAATATATAATAATCTTATATATAATAATAAAATATAATGCGGTGATGTGGATCAGAAAGGCTGGGACTAACATATTCAGCTCCGAAGCAGAAAACTACAAACAAAACAAATAAATTAAAAAATCTCTTGATAATATGTCTATCTCTCAAGCAAGTCTTTTAGTGGTGGGAATGTGGTCTAAGGTTAGTTAGCTTATTGACGAAAGTTGACCCGACCCTGCAGGACATTTGTAGATTCAAAATATGAAAAATAAATACAAACTATAGTAGACTGAAATGGTGGTCCGCCTTGAACATAACTCTGCTTCTTGATTCTCAAAAATGTGCTTTGAAATCTCGGAATATGGCAATATGATCGGCTCTTTATATGCTACGAGTTTGATCCTTTGATTGCCAGTTCACCTGCTTTTTTATTACTCTGGATAACTCAGTGTCAAGATTTCATTTCTAAAAAGTGATCAAGTTCCCTGCAACAGTTTGCTTGTCTAGTCAAAAAACCTAATATATTTTTCCCTTCCACGCCTCTCCATTTTGCAAAAATCAACTATTTATAAAAATAGACAGTAAAACTGTTGTGCAGTTGTAAGCTATCTTTCCTATTGGACTCATAAAATATGCATCATATTTTTAAAAATTTACCTTCTACGGTTAGTCGGTATCTATATAAAGCTCTTTTTACGTGTGCTTCACCCTAGTTTTATGGCCTTTTGATTGGATTGGTCGCAGTTGAAGAATAAAGCCATATATGTATGTACATACTAAATTGAAGCCTGCAAATAGTTATAAATGAACCACCCAGTCATATCGCAGCAATCTCCTAGTACGAGAACATACACGTACATACTTATATTTGAGCTGCTAAGCAAACACATAACTTGAACCTTCAATTGTGGCCACGTCAATCAAAAAGCCCTAAAGTCAAAAGTAGAGCACAAAACACTTTGGCCAAGCAGAACATTTCAATAAAAACGCACTTAAGTGCGTGTATGACTGTGTATGTGCGTGTGTGTGTGTGTGTGTGTCCATTTATAACAACTAGAATATGAAATATTGGCGTGATTTGCAGCAATTTACTCAAAATTCCATAAAAGAAAAGTACGGAACATAATGGGTGCCGCAGTGCGAAAGTGTAACGGTAAAAAGTTGCTTAAGCAATACAACATAACTGTAAATATTTCATTAAGTTTTAAGTGCCCCTCCGCAGTGCGAAACCCATAGATACAAACACACACACACACACACACACACACACACACACACACACACATGCACAAATGAACAAGAAAAAAAAAGTTGTCGAGAAAAGTTAGAGTTCGGACAATCCGATTTGAAGGCATTACTCATACGCAGCGTTTGACTTTTAAAGTGCTAAGCCTCAGTTGAAGGCGCCGCAAATGTTGTCAACTCAATAGTTTAATTGTCACTGTGTGTGTATGTGCCTGCTTTTATGTGTGTGTGTGTGCTTGTGTGTTTATATGAGCCTCGATTTTGTTGGTGTTTTGGCCATAAGTCTATGGCCTAAAGCTGTTGCCATTGTTACCATTACTGCTGAGGCTATTGCTATCGCCTTTGTAGCTTGTTTTTTAATACTCTTCACAAATTGATGAGCATAGCAAGTTTGTGAAGGAGCTGGTAACGACTCATAGTTATCAATTTGCAAATCATGTTAAAAATTTTATAGATGATATTTGGCGCAACCCGATACGAAATTCACTCTGACATCTAAGAACCAAATACGAAAAATTTCGCTTAGCCGTGATAAACAATGGTTTGTTTCACAGAATTTTATTATTGGAAATTTAAAAGGCATTTTTAGGTTTTGCCTCGAGACAACTTTGCATTCTCAATATCCCTGTCGGATCCCTCTACCCAGCAGCTATCTTTACTCTCTAGCTTTCTCTAATAATAAATGAAAACAATTTTCTTTGAGTTTCTTCGTCCTTAAGCATGACATGACGAAGTCAGACAATCCGCTGGATGTTAATTCGTTTTGTCATGTCAATGTCGGGACAAGGCTCTTAGAGTTCCTCGTTAAACGGACATAGCCAATACGTAGAGCTTCTGTATTGAACACTTGAATATTTGCTTTATTTGACTGATGCATTCACCATGCTTAAGTGCTATTATGCAAATTGGGAAAAATTATCATCTTGTAAAACTAAAATGGCTACTGAGACCAAAGCAACAGTGGTTTCAAATCAGTCGATAGTCTTTACAAGATCAAATGTATAGTTAACCTTTTCTACTAATCGCTAGGCCAACCTGGTAGATGCTCTTATAACCTTCTTCCACTAAGAGTTGCACGATAATTACAAGCCGATAACAACAACTTTTGTATTGCATAATAATCGATTGTTAGAATTGTTGTTTTTTGTTTTCAAGGCATTTTGGCTGGAAAGGCACCAGCAGTTCAAATGTTCCTACTGGGCTGTATTGTTAGTCACATAACAGTAACAATTCTACCTAGGCTTGTGTTTGTCGCACTTACACTCGTACTAAATGGGCTTAGGCAGTGGCAGTAGTCGCCGGCAACAGCTACAGTATTCACGGACAACAAACAAAAAGCATAGTGGCGCGCAATGGGTATGAAACCGTCGCATATATGCCGTGATGATAATGCATTAATGAGCTTGACATGACGCTATCATAGAGCGCACGCTTGTTGGCGCCACATTATGCCAAGTGATAGTTAAACTATGAAGGGCCTGCAAGTTCGTAGCTCGATATTTCTTTTATAGTATTGAAAAATGAGAGTCATAACGAAAGTGATTCTCCATTTAAAATTATGATTGTATAAGACAATTAGTTTGTGACAAAGTAAAAAAAGAATACACTTAGATATTGTAAGTATTCGCGACTTTAACAACATTCTTATTCAGCCGCCTTTTTTTTTCAATTTGCTACTTACTTTTTTTTCCATCTATGTACAAAAAGATTTGCAGCATTCGTTTTCGATCGCTGGAGGCACTTTTTCATCTAGAATCTTTGAAGCGAAGCTAGGCCGTACCTTAGGAATCGTTACTAAAGAGTTTATGTTAGTGTAGTGCTGGTGATAGAAGATATTTATTTGAGAGTCACACTATTTTGTCTTGTACTTCAATTATGGTACCTGAGAATTGCCTCTTCTTTAAGCGGCATCGATTCCCATAATAAAATTTTTGCCACAATCGAGTAACATACTGACAACTGACTCTAAATGGAACGGACGGAATGTCAAATAAGCAAACGGAGATTGTACCTCATACTAAGGCTCGTTTAGACAGTGTTTGGCCGTTCCCATAGTATGCTTCGTTGTCGAGATATCGCGACTGTCCGGTTAAGCTCCAGTCACTCCTAATATTGGTTTTCTCAAATTATGCTAGATTTGTGTTATTCCAGAGAAGTTGGGCTTCGGTGCAAACCAAATTAGCAGCCTTCTTGTTATTTTTTTTTAGTATACACATAAATTAATTTAAACGCTCACAGCGCAGCTAGATTGGTCTTTAGTTTGGAGGCGGAGGACGGGGGGCAGGGACCAGCTAATGGTCTTGCTTCCCTCAGTTTAAGTGTTTTTATTGCCCAACTGCGGTACAGTCAGCGGTTGGTCTTGGCTTTTAGCATAATTGAGTGCACGGAATTATATTATTGACAATTAGAAGTGTCAATAAATCTGCGGTTTTTTTTTTCTTTTTATGTCGAGAATGTGCCGCAATGACTTGTTAATTTTTGGACCGTTAGAGAGAGAGACCGAGAGAGAGAGGGAGTGAACGACCCCATGCCATTGGTTTAGTGCCCCGACGCCTTGACGTTGATTTTTATTAACATTTCTCTGTGTGAGTGTGCAAAGTGTTTGCTCTCTTCCCTGCTACTCTCATGTGAGTGAGTGTAATATAGAGTAGTAACTGTTCATTTGGCATGCCGTTTGAGTGTGCCAATTTTTGTTGTTGCAGTGAGCATAAAAAAGGCAGCCAGCAGCAACAACAGTTATGTTGTAGCTGCTATCTTGTGTACCTTGAGCTTCAGCCCAAGCTCAATTGCTGCTTAACCGCCGGCATGACAATCATTCGCTCTTCTTTTGGGGTTCTTCATCCTCGCTTCTTCTTCGTCGCCTGTTTTTCTCTGCGTATTTGCTTTGTTATTTTTACTTTTTTTAATTAAAATTTTTGTTTTTACAATGTTTTTTATTCGTTAGTTTGTCGACATATTCACTCTCTCACACACACATACACTCACACACACACCTACGCGATACCACAATGACCCACAAAGTGAAAATGGCAGCTCACTTGTGCCCTAAAATCTATGCTACATTTTTGGGAACATTTTGGTTTGACCCATGAAAATAATTAATTTAATTTGACATTCTTGTTGTTTTTGTTGGCAACGCTGCTACAGTACTTGGCCATAATATTAGATATAAGCTGCCTTTTTGTTTTTGCAGAAACTGTCTGAAAATGTCCAAAATTGACACATTATTACATATATCTTCTAAGGTTTCCGATTTTGATTCACATACACGTTAATAGTGTGCATAACCTATACCTAGTTTCTATTGACACACCTTCGTCTCTTGCCTACATTGCACAAATCCCACACCACATAATTACTTAAATGATAAAATATCCTGCATAAGACTACAACAATTATATAACATAACATTGACTGCTTTATCAGTACATAGAAGTCGATAAAACTTTTAACTTTTTTAACTCTGCAATCTAATCTTATAAGACTGATGCTGAACTACGGAGAAACAATTTTGAATTGACCTGCCACGTAGCCATACAACTTCAAATGAGAGCTATGTCAGTAAAAGGGATTGGCAATGGACAGTGCCGGAGACCCTGATAAAGTGACAAAGATTTCTGCATTGCTTCTATATACAACCCAGATATAAGATAGCCACTAAGTACCATTAATCGCGAAATTTTAAAACTACTATGAGTATGTATGTCAGCGGAAGTGTATCTAGATGCATACATTTTTTTTTGTACTCAGACGGGTTTTTAACACGCGAACCGGTGACTCATCTGTCACCATTTCAACTTTCTGAGTAGACGAAACTGTTCCGCAGATGGGTCTTTGATCACACCAACATTCTCGGTAATGAACTTGTGGATAAGCTAGTGTGGCAACCCTACCTGGGCGTCAGCAGCGCCCTTGAGGCAGAGGGATAGAGGATTAATGAGGGTAAGCAAGTCTTGGCGCCAAGGAAGATATATTCCCTACAAGGATCTTCCAACACTGACGTCTATCATTATCGATAACTTACTTCCGAACTCAAATAAAAATAAAGGAATCAAAAGCCAGTACTGCAAGCAGCTTATCAAGTCCAGATCCATATTGTGAAAATGGAAGACAGACAGTTAAGCAACTACTGAGGAAAAAGGATAGATCGAAACTAGCAACAAACTCGGCTTTATACCAACGTGTAAAGGGGCAAAGATCTTGCATCAGAATCCAAGCTTTAGTGCCATAAAGCAAAACGAGAAGAAAGAGAGTTTTTTAGAGGTTTACTTTCGTCTGGTGAGAGTAGTCTCTGCTACTCATTTTGCCTACTGAGACCAAACTATCATCTATTGTAGGATATCGTTCATCGTTATGACGGTGGTGCCAAGCTATATGAAATACATGATAAAATCGAAAGTATAGTTTTCAACATCAACCTGAGAGTCCCACCGCTGCGTCTCTTTACTCGAAGAAGAGATGGATTGTGTCTTACGAAATGAGAGCAAACATACCCTGGCAAATAGATAGAGATAGAACTGGCAGGGAGCGATATATTAGAGAGGCGCTCAGAACTAATGCCTAAAACCATTAATATAAGTAACTAGTTTATTGAGAGTGTTAGACTTCAGTCCAGATTTTCCGTTTTTATAATGTTTTCGCGTATGAGTCAATTGTAGGGAAATGTTTTCACTCTGTTGTATAAAGAGCCGAATTCGATATTCCAGACCTAGGTATAAAAATTCAAAAAGTAAACAGAATAACTGCTTGTATTCCAGCTCTATTGGTTGACAAATATAGTTTTTGTTGTTAAGCATCTGTAGGCGAAACCCTGTTAGTTAGAAACCCTGTTTGTTCAAAGGAGTGCGAGATAATGGCACGTTTGTTTTTGTGTGCCGCGTCGGTAGTGAGAGCGAAAGGAAGAGCATATGCGCTTAGTTTAGCTTGTTGTTTTCGAGTGGTGGCACTAGCATATGATCACTCTAGATGGCGCTTCACTTTGCCAAGCACGAAAGTACTCATAGCTGAGTGTTTCATGTCTGCACTAAAAAGTATATCTATGGAGCTTGGGTCTAATTGTATGGCCTGGTACTGTAGTTAGGGTTTACCTTGGTTTTTTAAATGAGTTTTGCTGACCAGCTTGAGGCGCTGTGCAAATAATAAACAGCGAATAACTATAAAAAAATAAATGTATCTTGCCTAAAAAAATAAATAGGAACGCCATTTGATTATGCTACAAAGTAGTCGACATGTGTGTGAGTGAGAGAGTGTGTGTGTTTTTACTTTTGTATACTTGTGTTTTTGTTGCTTTCTTTGGCAGCAATTTGATTCTTATCACTTTTATTTTGTTTATAGCGGCTTTAAGCACCTTACGTGCCTGTATGCGTGTGTGCGTGTGTGTGTGTGTGTGTGTGTGTACAAAATTATAAAAACAAGAACTCAGTGAGCAGCAGCTACAATTACAACACCCACACTCACATACCCTTACACACACTTAGGCAGATCGCATCACGATTCTTTTGATTTCCTTGCCACACTTCAATACGTCCGTATTCGTGGCAGCTGGAAAACAAAAAGTAGCAAAAACGAAAAAAAAATTATGTTTGGTGCGGCAAAAAGGAAACGAATGACGAATGAATAAACGCATGACAGTCTGACACACTGCTCCTCCACCCCTGGAAGCGACTTTCACTCAACGCATGTCCTTGCCCTGCCTTTCATGCCATGTTGCCTGTCGAGTCTAAATGTCGGTTGGTTTGTCTTTGTGTGTGTGTGTGTGTGTGTGTGTGTGTGTGTGTGTGTGCGTGTGTGTGCGTCCGTGTAAGCTTCTGGCATGAATGACAAGAAAATCGTTACGCGAGCTCGCTGACATTAATTGAAGCTGATACATAAAGAGTAATACATAATAATAAAAAATAAGGGCAAAGCAACAGAGCAAAACAGAGCAGTGACTTGGCGCTACGATCATACAACGTGCATGTTTCGCAGCTTCCCCCAAAAGTGGAACGCATATCAATATCCAAGGAGAGCGCACTAAAGTGTGCCGAGCGTCAACGTAACGCAACGTAACGTAACGTAAGCAAGCGTAACGGTGACCAACAAAACGTCGTGTTTGCGTCTGTGTGAGTGTTCTTGTAGCTGTTTGTGCTTGTGTTTGTGGATGAGACCTTGTGACCATCAGGTTAACGGTGCTCTTTGTGCGCAATTTGAGTTTAAGTTTGACGATTGTAACGTTTAGCTTACGCAAGATTTGGCACGTATACGATTACAGCTAGAACGTGCCATAATAAACTCTAAGCAAGTGTCCCATCGATACTATGTGAGTTACATTGAGTTATCGTGCTCGATAGTGTTTTGAATATATGCAATTGCTCGCTCATGTTGCATCACGTAGCTGTTCAATAGGTTTCTGTGAGAATGTATGTCCATATTATGACAGACGGGCAACAGCTTGGTGACAGATAGAGATTTTTCACTTATCTAACGCAAATGATAACTCTTTGGCAACTTTCGAATGCACTGCTCATTACGCACTGTACTCTAGAAATCGGTCACAAGTGTCACGAATACTGTCGATAAATCTGAATGTAGAAATTGTTAGATTGTCAATCCAGGCGCTGTTAAATTACCATTTAATTACCATTATAATTATAACATAAACTATTAATTGCTATATATAGAATATGAATCAAAAAATGAGTCTGTAGCCTATGTTACCAATGTAAATCGGATAACTCCACTTTATAGTTCTTGGAATAAGGATGGATTTTACAAATAAAAGTGAAAGTGGAAGGTGAAGTTGAAGATGAAGATGAAGTTGAAGATGAAGATGAAGTTGTATATGTATATGTATATGTATATGTATATGTATATGTATATGTATATGTATATGTATATGTATATGTATATGTATATGTATATGTATATGTATATGTATATGTATATGTATATGTATATGTATATGTATATGTATATGTATATGTATATGTATATGTATATGTATATGTATATGTATATGTATATGTATATGTATATGTATATGTATATGTATATGTATATGTATATGTATATGTATATGTATATGTATATGTATATGTATATGTATATGTATATGTATATGTATATGTATATGTATATGTATATGTATATGTATATGTATATGTATATGTATATGTATATGTATATGTATATGTATATGTATATGTATATGTATATGTATATGTATATGTATATGTATATGTATATGTATATGTATATGTATATGTATATATATACATATATATATATATATGTATATTTATATGTAGATGTAGATCCTAATGGCTGAGTTACTTTATTAGCATATTTTCTATGCTCATAATTTTTCATATCATTCCCAGTGATTAAATACACAATTAGCCCGTTGCAACCCTGATTAACTGTATTTGTTTGCCTTTGAAAATAGATTACATTTCCTAATTTTGTAATCCTTAGGCCGTTGAGAGAATGTTGTGTGAACCATCAGCTGTACCAGTTCATCTATGATAAGACGTATATTACGTGGGCCTGGGTTAAAACTAAACCTGCCTATTTATTTCATATATTTTTGACATTTGCAAAGTGCCTTATATGATTTTATAATGACATTTGTTAAATAAATGTAACATGAACGTGTGACGAGGCAGCTTTAAATGCAATTATTTATAGCTCGAAGTAATCAAGGACACAAGTGGTAGCGGTAAAAGGAAGACAATCGCTTTACAAATTAAAAATATACCTGAAAGTAGACTATAAAAGGAAATTTCATGCTACTCAGGTACCAGTTCGAAACGAAGTGGAAACCCTACGCATCACTGGCTATTTTGAGTATGTAATTATGGTTTGAAATTAAAATTGGAGAGCACACAAGCACGCACACACACTTACACACGCGAGTTTTACGCACAAAGCGTATAACGCGAAAAAGTCTTGGTCCGGGTCCGGGTCCGGATCTGTGTCTGGGGCGTGCCTTACTCTGCATACAAGTATGCGCTTCATTTGAGTGCACGCAGCTGGGTGTGGTTTACGTTGGCCCACTTTAAATAAATAAATGAGTAGGAGTGTATTCGATTGCCGACAAAAACAACAACACGAGCAATAAACTCAGCAAGGACAGCGACAACAAGCACAACGAAATTAAAATTTCAATATCCTGTATAAACAAAATTATACAAAAGTATTTATAGTATTTATTGCATTTTATGTCTCCGGCCTGAGACATTTGCGATAAGCAGCAGCAGGAGCATCCAAGTCCGGCTAGAGTTTCAGCACTCGAAACACCGCAGCTGTTGTCCTGCTGAGGCTACAAAGTTATTGGCACTTCCTTATTTTCACTTTTTATTCAGGCTCACTTTTATTTGCTTCACGCCCAGCCACGTCTGTTCCACCAAGTGTTAAATTTTTTATGTTTATTACAATACAAATTTGAGATCTTGAGATTTTTTCCATGGTAACTGCCACGTGCACAGCTGCACATGATGCCGAGCACTTGAAATTAATTTTTAACTTCCGCTACCATATACTATATTTGTTGTCAGATAAAGTATCTTTTGTTGCTGCGTCATTTGGCTCGTTTTTCCGCGCCATTTTGTATCCCGTGTCGCTCCTAATGAAGCGCATGTATCAACGTTTCTCTGGCCATTGCCTAAAAGCGCCAGCTAAATATCGTAAATAAATAATTATGATAAGCCAAGTTTACATCTTTGGGAAGCACATTAGCGTAGACTGGACTGGGAAAAAGAGGGCTGCATATGATTTGTTAGCTTCCGAAAAATGCGGTTAAATGTCTGTATACGGGAAACATGCTGCAAAGGCACATATTTTTGATGTTAGTTGGTCGCAAAGAGTTTGAGGCAATTTGATAAGCAAACATTTTGCAGGGGTATTCACAATATTTAGTAAACTGTTAATATTATATGACTACATTATTTGAAAACGAGCGGTCGGGGCAGCAGATACTGACATTAAAAGCTGAAAGGATATTTTAATTGATCCAAAAGACAAGATAAAAGCGAACATGAGAGTTTCATATTCTGTTTCACTTAATTTTAAACTTTGGAAGTGGTCTCTTATCACAAAGTACTCAAAGGTGGAAATAAGTTGATATTTAAGTAGTTGATGAAGAGAGTTAAAAAAAAGCGTAAAACTGAAACACAGTAGTCAAGAGTTGCCGCTAATATGCATAAATAACACTAGGCAACAAATGTGGACCCATCGCTGACTTCGAATCCGGCTAATCGGTTTTGTGTATTTCCAGGACGGTTTTATCACTATTTGAAAAAAGTAAGCAATCGGTATAAATTGAAACTCAAATTACCCGAAATATCGAAAATTATTATCGCTCCATATGGGTAAGACCGACGAGTAGTTCGTCGAGTCACGAAAAGCTGTTATTACGTTAGGCTGTGTTAGCAGTGAGTGCGAAAAGAAGAGCATGATCAAAACGTTTAATTTTCCAAGTGGTACAGACAATCTACTAGCATCGCATTCACTATGCGATAGCTTTGAAAGTGTCTTTGATGCATATAAGTTGTTTCTTTAGAGATTTTTTTTGAATATGCTGAATACACTATTATGATTTATAATTTTGCATTTTAGAAATGTTAATTCACTTAAAACGCAAATATAGTAGAATTCTGGTAATGAAAAATGAAGCTCCAGTATAGCATGAAACGTTATATGAATGTTCTCTATACATAAACTATTTTATACTTTCAACGACGGATAGGGCATCGATCTGAGTCTAGTTTCTTCAACTTTGGCCATATTTTGCGCTGTCAAGACTGTTGATATCCATATCCCAACTAGCAGGTCAAATTTCGACATTCAACAGTTTTTAAACTTTATATGACACAATCTGGGTTCAATATAATTTGCGGCCATTGGATCTAAAGAGTGTATCGCAGGCATTGGTTTGCAGTCATCGGATCTTAAGAGTATCGCTTTAAAAATGCCTACATTCTTCTCGAGCTGAAGGTACAACACTACGGATTTGACATTGGCGTAACTTACTGCTTAGGGAAATTTACCTGGATTCCATACTAAGGACAGGATTTCAATGGCGCTGCCGGCCTTACTTAACTTAATTTATAACGTCCCGATTCGTTCCTCCATCGAACGACACAAAATTGCCTGATTTATTGTTTGACGTCCTCATTGGCCTTCTATCTTGGAATAATCCTCTGATGTACTGAGCGACCAGTGTGCATTATTTTGGTTTTATTGCCATTAATACTAAAAAGAATCATTCGCTTGAAGAAATTGAGACATCTCATTCGTTTCGTTGTTGGTACATGCCAAAGAACAGATTTTGTCGGTATAATACAGGTTGCTTAGGTTCTCTATCTCTCTTGCGGTCTCGCCATCTTTAGAATCTGTAGTCCCTATTTCATTTTCCCATCTAGCCTGTATTAGTGGCTGCGGTTTCATGCCGTTGTATCGGGATCTGCTTTAAGTAACTCGCTGAATATGCCATCAATCAGCTGCGTTGACGTTGTTCACTTTCTGTATGTTGCTCGAAATTTGTATTTCTAAAACTATAGGTCATGTGTCAGTACAAGAGTTCCGCATTAATAGTTGTTGTGGGCTCATCCTTGCACTTAGCTCACTTGAACCCTCATTAAGGAATAGTCCTTCCATCTCCGCAATTGACCTTAACTTTTTTTTTAACAATAGCGTGCCGTCTACAACCAAAACAGAATGATTGGTTTTGCTGTTTCGGTCAACAACATAACGTTTTTTTTACAGATCTCCCACATTTTCCCTTCTTGCAGCAGGTCTCTAGCAGTCTGCATTATCGGTAAACGCGCTTTACTTAGTCGCACATCATGACGATAGATATGAGTTCAATTGATGTCTTGCCGTTAAGTGTGGTAAGTTGTGTTTATAGAGCATTGATATTGAATTCAATAATTTTTGCTGCACTTTTATTTCGCCGCATGAAGGCAATGTCAACAGTGGTTCTTAATGAATTAATATTCTTTAATTTTTTTTCTAACTGTTTTGACATATTGTATCTCGATTTAGAATAAATAGAAAAAAAACTCATTATTTATTGAAAGATTTAGCTGATAAGGCATAGTTTACCAGTGTTATGGAACTTTTTCAGATATCTCGATGGCTTGAAAAAGAAACAATGCCATGCCAATCTAGCCATGCCCGTCCGCCCGTATAAACACTTAGTTCTTAAACTATTATAGAGTTTTATTGAGCTGTCAACCCAACTAATCATAATTTAAGCGTAATTAAAGTTTAAGCTTCTAAAAAAACCCAAATGCAGCGATTTGTCAAAAATCTCAACCGAATTTTGGCCCAAAAGCACTTCTTGCCAGCAATTCATTTGAGTGTCTAGAAAAATGATCGTAAATATTGTGGACCGTCGGATTTTTCAAGAGATTTGAAACTAAACCGACTAGAGATGATTTACGTTTTATTTCAAAATTTTGTCGTCCTTCCAAAAGTATGCAACAAAATTTTTATACGCCAACAGTCTACATGCAGAGAGCACGCTAATTTACGCATTTATATAAAATGTACATATAATTTGTATGTAATATATTTTCACATTTGGCTACTTGATAGGGCATATATATATTTTTTAGCAGCTAAGAGTTTTCCTGCAGGACTTGCAATTTGAAAACCTTATACGTATATTTTATGGCTGTCAGTGTTGTAGTTGTCTTATTGTGGTACTAGCAGAAATATTTTTGGCAACTATAAAAGTCAGCAGTGCGTAAGGACTCACACAGCTACGCAATGCGGCTGGCCACGCCCACAAAGCGGTCGTAAAGGCGACAGGCATCGAGCATTTGCTAGCAAAACTAAAGGGCAACGAAATTTTAAATCCTTTTGCCCCAAGGCAATAATATATTTATGCATGTGTGTGTGTATGTTGTGTTGCGTATAAATTAAACAGCATGCAAAACACACACACACACCAATGAACATTAGCAAGCTGGCCCAAAAAAGTTTTGGCCAAATCCTTTATGAAAAGTTTTGGCCTTTATGGTTTGGCGCACACAAACAGCAGCTGTGTTTATGTGTGTGTGTGTGTTTGTTAGTGTGCGTGGGTAAGGTCGTTTATTGTAAAAACTAATTAAGTCATTATCAATTGCACGTACATATATATGTGTGTGTGTGTGTGTGTATGCGTGGGTTCTAAATGAGCGTGTGTGTGTGTGTGTGTGTGCTCGCTCATTGGCATATGGCCACTCTAAGGCTTCCGGAATATTGTTGTTTTAATTTCAATCTCAATCTCCGTTCTGGTCTAAGTGTGTTAGTGCTTAATGCGCTTTGATTTTGCTTGTAAGCTTAAGCCATTCAACAGCAGCTCTAGTAATTATCCTTGTTGTTGTCCAAGTTGTTGTTGCTGCTGCCAGCAGAACTTCATGCATAATTGATGCTTTGGCATATTAATCAATTACTGACCTTCGGTTAGCTATCGCATAGCACACTTCTAAGGACTGGCAATGCACCAAGTCGCCAAAAGGTTAAAACGCCAACAATTCCTGACATGACATCGGCCACTGGCGCTCTCCCATGCACTGAGCAAAGCGAGAGCGCGCAAGCTTTTGAGCGCCAACACTGGAAGTTCGAAAATTCGAAAATTCGAAAATCTCTGCTGCCTGTTTATATGCCCAAACCAAATCGTAAAGAGCAAATTAAGAGCACAAGAGAGTTAGGCGCTCTCTTTGTTTTATGCTATTTGTGTTACAGACGTCAGAATTAGAAATTATAATTGCCGCACATTATTCAAATCGTATACATGACCTACACCTACACACACACACACACACACACACTCACACACACACACACACTCAGCTTTCGGTATGGCTTCACTTCAAATGAATTGAATTTTAAATTCTTTCCGTTGCGTATTTCAAATACTTAGACAAAACTCGTTGTTGTTTCCATTCGATTTTGAAGCTGCATTGTTCAGTTCGATTGCACTCGATAACCAGAGGGTACAAGGGGCTGCTTTCGACTAGTCTTGCATATATTAGCACTCGACCTTTTGTAGACAAGACTTAAATACTCTGACTTTAAGCAACTTTGCCAACTCTGCATGCCTACACACTGGTCTTAAGGCAACTTGCTTAGTGCGTTGACAGACAGCTGACAGACCGCACTTGGCCGTCAGGTCACTTGGACGTGCCCGTGTCAATGCTCAAAGGAGCAAAAGTGAGTGGAAACACACACACAAGCATGTCTACTACACGCGTGGGTATACCGTACACTATAAACCGTATAGCTCTTTAACGGTATCAAGACATCAAGATGAAGCGGCATGAATGTATCAAGCTTCTATGTCAAACACTCATCAAATGAATGAACTGTAAAAGTTGTAGTAGTAGTAAGTGGAAAATGCTAGTAAGCACTTCTCCATATAATCCAGATAAGTAACAGCAGCTGTTTACTGTTTTTTCTGGCACTGCGCACCTGCAAAGGTTTATTTATGCTTTGTCGAGAACTTTGCAACACTAGTAATTAAAAAAGATAGCTTTTTGCTTTATTTTATTTAACTAGCAACTAAAATCAACTTGATAACGCAGAAAAACTCTTTGAGGAAAAATTTCAATTAAAACTTCTCAGAAAGCTTTTAACTTTGAAAACGACATTTTTAAGTCATTTCCCTAAAATGTATTTTTATACAACATTCTTATATTTTAACTCTTTGTGGATTTCTTAAACAATATTTTTTTCTTATTATATTTTATAAATTTTGGATAGTAAACGAAAATTCAACTTGAAGGTGTAACTAAACCCAACTATTAGATTACGAAGACTCGGCAAACCCGTTTCTTTATGACTAATAATAAACTAATAAAAAAAATATATATATATTTCACAAAACGCTTCCAAACGAAATCCACAGGGAATCCATGATATCTTCAGAATTTATTAAAATTAGACAGAGAATTAGAATTTATTTTTTGGAAATTGAAAATAATTTCCGATATATTTTGGCAGCTCAACTTTTGCCGAATTTTAGCGTAAAATTTTCTTCAGGAGAAAACACATTTCGGCCGTAAGACCACCGAAAATGCATTATAATGTGTGCGAATGCACAAAAATCGCATTTTTTTCATACAAAGACACTGAAATATTTGTGAGTCAAATGTTTCATATGTGTAGTCCAAAATATCCTTACAGTTATCCTTATATACATTTTTTGGACACATGTATATGGTATATGGATCGGAAAAAGTTAAGAAGGTACCGAAAATCATAGATCGCTAGCTTAGTTCGTTGGGCAAGTAAGGTTACGCCGTCGACGATTTAGTTGTATACCTTTAAAGTATTGACTGAGTTACTCCAAGTTGCTAAATCTTTGAACAAAACCTCGGTTATATCTATTCTGTAGCTGCTGAAAAGCTTCCGAACTTGATAAGCTAGATAATACAATAGATGTGTCATCAGCAGGGTTTTCCACAGTTACGTCATTTGAGCCAGGTATGCCAGCCCTAAGCAGTGTATACAGAAAAGATTGTTAGACACTTCTTTGTGGAACAAAGAAAATTACGAAATTAACAACTTAAGACTTCACAAGAAGAATAATAGCTAAGATTTAAACCTCACTGATAATACAAGTTTCAATAAGCATTCTAGGGCATGTGCCAATTTTTATGTTCATGAGACATTTGTGTACAGTATTCATTGTCATTTCACCATGTAGTTATACACATCACTTAGAACATTCGGAAAATTAATTCAGCTCAGTAAAAAATGTTTTTCGAACTCATCGATCATTTTAAGGTGTTCATAAGGTTTTAACCAAATGCACCATTCGCGAAACAATCGCTTAACTTCGAGCGGTTTTCACATTATGGATCCTTCATCCCTCGACTGGAGTTCCTAGAGGAGTGCTGTAGCTAAAAGTGTGCGTGAAGAGAACAATCAATCGAAACGCCGGGTATTTTGTGAGGTATTTTGAAGAGAGATCTTGGTTTCAAAGTATAAAAATAATTAAAGCCGGCCGTTTGCATCGTGAGTTGGATCTGTAGGATAACATCATCTCCAGAAATGTCATGTCAATTCATCTAAGATCTTGTGATCTGACGCCGCTGGAGATATGGATGCGTTGAATGCGATACCGGTCGATATGCTCGAGAGTGCTTACATATTGGACCCACAGAATGAACCTCAGTTTCTATTCAATAGATCTTCGCATCGTTTGGTAAAAAAAGTGTTGCTCTAACTCTTATAGTCTCCGAGAACGCGGACATACAGACGGACAAGTCTATATCCTCTCGACTATTGCTCCTGAGCATTTTTACCCATGTATCATATGGTCTGCCATGCCTCCTTCTGCTTGTGACATACATAGCACAAATCTATAAAACACTTTTACACTTTGTGTACAGGATATAATGATACAAGTTGAATTTTAAACGACGAGTCTTAGAATGCTATCAGACAAGTGCACTATACGTAAAAGTAATAAATATGTAACGCATTTTTACGAAAGATTTGGGCATGCGGAAGATCCAATGTCCTTGGCGATGAACAGCTGAACAAGATCTAGCGTGAGTTCTTGGAGTCCGGAGCCCAAATGATAAAGTGCTTAGTGGCACACGAGTTGCATGTGTCATATGAAAGCAATCATACGAAACGAATGAAACACAAGATACAATTTAATGAAACGATTAGTCGAAAAGAACTAGTTTAGATCTTCTTGGCACAATTGTAAGGGCATACAAAATTCGGCATGAAATTGTTGATTTTTCATAGTGTACCTTTAATCATGCTTCCATGTAAAGACTTATGTACCTTAACCTGCTTACCTTATATAATATTATCGCACATCTGGCAACAAATTAACCATGGCTAAATTATATGCTTATACGTATGTATGCAGCTTGTGTGCTTTAATATACTAAATTAACACTTATCTGCCACATCTTTAATGAAAAGCACCTTAATCATTAAACAGTTTCTTAGTTAATGAAAATTCTGCTAAAATATATAATGATTCAAAGCAAAAATCTGAAATACCAGTTAAAAAACCTCTTTGAAAGCGGCTTTATACGCGCGCACGCACATGTTGAGTACATAACTCATTAGGGAATTTTAACTACAAAATTCTTAACATATTTTGCACTCACACAAATACACTCAAGCGCACACATATAGAGACACCCACAGGCCGCAAAAATGAAGCGTCAACCACAAATGCTGCGCAGGCATGCAAATTATGCGTAGTTAATGTGCCTACTGACTTCCAGCCCTATATTCCGGCTCATAGACCCGTAGTTTACTACATATACTACATGCTGCAAATGCATGCACAGAACATTGGTAGCCATGAGCTGTGAGGATGTGTTGGTTAATTTCCATCTTTAAGACACTCAATGCTGCGGTCAGCCTTTGAGCAAGAACCAAAGCATACCGGTCTCGCAGAGAGAGAGAGAGAGAGATAAGAGAGAGAGAGAGAGAGAGAGAGAGAGAGAGAGTGACAGAGGGCGAAAGTAAGTGCCACAAAAACCACAAAGGCTTTTGCAGGGCAACACTGTTAAAATATTTTCACTCATTCACACTGATGCATTCAATTGGCATGTATGTGCGGCCATTTTGGTCAATCCGTAAGGTCGAAGAACACACACACACACACACACACATACACACACACACACACACACACACACACAAACACACTCTCACAATGACAGGGTGCGTATGAAGTTTATAAGTTTAATTACACCAAATTGTTTATTAACAAACAAAACTGCTGTCATAAATGTTTCACTTACACATATATATGTATATATATAGTACACACCTACATACATATATACAAATGCAGTTGTATGTTTTTTGTATAAAATTTGTTTACATTTTATTGCATTAAAATTAATTCAATTTTGCCGAGCAAAAACAGAAATGCGCCAAATGGTAGTTTTGAGAGAGAGATAGAGTAAGCGTTAGAGAGAGAAAGGGAGGTAGCTGTGTAGGGCAATACTAAGTGACAGACTGACATTTAAGTTTCATTCGCTTTATTTTGTGCAGCTTTTCATATGTACAAGTGTGGGTATATGTGTGTGTGTGTGTGTGTGTGTTTGCATTGAATTACACATCGTCCACGTAGCATGTTACACGCACGTTTATGCCAGATGCATGCATGCCCCTCTTCAACAACCCCATGCTCCTACCTAACCCCTCCTTTAGGTCCAAGATTTAAGCCCTCTGAAAAACGTCTCAAACGTTTTGCCAATAAACTTCACACAAAATCAAATTAAATTTGTCAAACGTAAAACGACTTGATATGTTTGTATCTCACCCTTAGTCTATGCATATGTGTGAGTGTTAGTGCGTGTGCACCGCTTTTTATACACTTTCAGAGGATATGTATACTTTTTTATGAGAAAAAGCATATCTAAGAATTTTTGTTAACCCCTTAAGTTCCTTGTACATAGTAGAGAGCTACAAAAGCATATAAAAAATATTCTGTCGGTCACACTTCACTACTGTACAGTACTGTTCAAGCACTGTACTTCTGTGTCACTTTAACAGCAATCTTATATATTTTGATGCTTTGCTTCACCACAAAACAAAATCAATGCATGTCTTGAAAAGTCTCTGCTCAGCGTAGGTAGCAATTAGTTTCTGTTGAGTCGAAAGCAACACTGAAGTAAGCTAACGGTAATCATAGCAAGAACAACGAGTGTAGCAGAATAATGGTATAATAATAACAAGGTAAGAGTCATCTAATCTTACGCTGTTTGTATGTAAATACATATTTCATTCTGCAGATTTATCTTACATTGTAATTATTATACCATGCATAGCTGCTTTTATTTGGTTTTACTTTATTTTGCTGCTACTTCAGCTGGTTTCTGCTTTGCCTGTGCAGTAATTTTTTTGTTACCAAGCTCTCTCGTCACTGAAGTATTTATGTTGAAATGCCAGAGAGAAGGTTAGGAAGTAGTTGAAAAGTCAGCAAACATTTTGTATATGCTTGCGCAGGTTCCTACTACATACGCAAAAATAACTTTTGAAAGTGGTTTTAGTGGTCCTTTTACATGTTAACAAAAGCTCGATTAAGCTTTTCATCAGTAAATATAATGACAATTGGCTTATGATCTTTAGGGTATTTAGCTATCGGCTCTATACATTAAAACTGTTGCTCCTGTTTTGACTTGTTTTCGAGTTTAGAAATAGAGCAATAGAGTGCTTTAGCTATTGACTGTCTGCCCGCCTGTCTGTGTGTGCGTGAGTGTGCTTGCGTGTTGTATCCATAACAATGAAAATAGATGGCACATTGACACACTCACACACACACAAGGACACACTCTAATACACACACACATTACAACGAAGGTTTCTCGACCTGAGCCACATGGCTTGGCAGCTTTTTAAATGTTTATTGTTTTAATTTACAATAAAAAGTATTAAAATGTACAGTTCGGATTATCATTTTACAGTTTTACAGTTTTTGGCAAACACTTGAGTTCTGATTGTGCCCTCTGATTCGATTTTGATTTCGATTTAAAGTTAGATTTTCAGCTTAGTTGAGCTTTGTTAGTTTCTGACGAATTGTGTTTAATGTCTTTTAAAGTTTTTCTTGGCATTTGTATGCAAAACTTTTGATTTTACTTTTCGAATTTTGATTGATGGTTTCGTAATCTATGCCGAGTTAGGTGCAACTCAAAAGGAACTCAGTTGATTGAATCTTTTGGACAATTTAAATCACAGCTTAAGTTTAGAAGATATTTGGCAACTGTAAAATATTATAATAGTTACTTTTGCAAACACTTCAAAATGTCAAAGCTACATGCTGGCACTTAGGCAAATCATAAATTTACGGCTTCTAAATGTTGACTACATTTTCGTAACATTTTGACATTTTGCCAGAAACTTTAGCATATGACCTACTCTGCAGCGCTGTCTCATCATCTGCTCCACACTCTCTCCTAGAATGCCTGATGGGTCCTGGCATACCCTTTCCTGCTCTCTGCACAATTGCAACGCCTCTGACCTATGCCGACGATATCAAATGTCAAAATGACAAATGTCAGCATTCATATTTTTGTGCTCTGGCATATAATGCCTGAGGGGGTTACACTAGGCGCAAAGGGGCAGCGGCTTCGGCAGCCGCCAGCGGTGTCACGTCAAACCAGCAAACATTTTGTCAAACACATTCGCAAGCCAGTTCCTCCGTACATACAAAGTATTTGATATGCTGTATTTTTAATTGGAAAATGCATGAAAGCATTTGTCAGAGCAGCAAAATACAGCAAAGGTCATGCAAATAGCAACAATTGATGCAGAAGTATTAGAGAAAATAGTGTGCATTTTTAACGCACTGAGAGTTATGTTACCTATAAACATTATCAACACTTAAACAGCGTATAATTTTATACTTCTTCTTTGGTTCCTTACTCCCTAAAGATATGTCCCGTTCCCTTAACTGAACTTAACTGGTTGGTCGCACACCTCGACTCCCGCCACAGATGGAACGATAAAGTCTACGAGCTCTACGAGGAAATTGACGTAGTCAAGCGGAGTCAAGCATCCAGTCACCTTGCTGGCTTGGTTATGTTGGGTCTATGGAGTTCGAAGCCATATCTTACCCATATCTTAGCCAAAGCTACCTTTAGTAATACCGTTTGGAGAACCCAAAGCGGAGGTGCCCGGAGGAGTGCTCTACATCAGACCTTAACCCGTTAATGGGCTGTTATGTCCAATTAAGATATTCATACAGTCTTTAATATGGGTTTATAGAGTCGAATCTTGTTTTCTGTGAGATTTTCGACCTAACAAATATATCGAAAGTACAGGATTTCATTCGTCAAAATATCGAAAATATCAACATCACTATCGATAGTTTTTGTTCTAGCCAGTTGGTCCACTATTGGGGTCTACCAAGTCAATGTCACGTCCTCCGTATTTATAACTGAGATTTTGTCCCTCTCCTCCCCCTTTGATTGGGTGTGTAGTCACATGGGCAACTGCGGGGAGTTCACGGCGGCAATCGTCATGGATATGCCGAGATCTTGCAGACATAGGAATATTCAGCGCATCATGATTCGGATGCGAATTTTTTGTGGACTTGATAAGGAACCCGAGAGACAGGAGGAGGCATTGCTCTTTGACTGAGAGCATTCTGACCTCATTGTATAGATGCTCACCATGCGTAATGGCATGGCAACTAGTGGCGACTTTGAAGGCAGCATTCTGCAGAGTTTGGAGGTTCCTCCACTGAGTGTCACGTAATGCAAGAGACCAAACAGGTGATGCATAGTCGAGGAGAGGGCGACTATGGTCTCTATTTTCTTGCATGCGGTAATACCGGTTAAGGCATTGAAGTATTTCTTTCTACCTTCCAATTGCTTGGCAAACTGAATGCGGTGGTCGAATAATACATCAGGAATTGATTGGAAAAAAAATTAAGGAGGTGGAACACAGATGTATTCCCGGTTCTGGGCTATGGCAATTCTTGAGCAGGCTGAGGTCTGCCTCAGCTCCAGGACGAGATGTAGCATTATGGCAGTGTTGAAAGTTTGATTGGTTTTCACTTTTGGGCGACATTTTTTTCTGAACGGATTTGCTGCACTTAATGTTCATCGGTAGTTGATGTTAACGAATATTCAGAATTAATTAACTGAGAGAATAGTTAACTTAAAATATTGTGTTTTTACTCTATATACAAAAAAACATTATTAACGCCTTAGAAGTAAACTATTTCATTATTTTACTCTATTCACTTCGATGTTAAATGAAATTTCGTTTCACACATTCTCAAAACTCGATGAGGCTGAAAAGAAATGATAGAAAGCTGGCTTTCCTTAAATTCCATTAAATTGAACACAACCAATGCTAAACATAAAATAGTTTCCAAACCGACCTTAAATCAATAAAATTTCTGCCAAAGTTAATCAAAAAGTAATATAATTTATGGGTCATTCGTTGTAGTCAAATCAAATGTTTGTTTTATGCACGGAACAATTCGCTATGCTCAAAGATACACAGGGAAAGATTTTGAGATATATAAATTAATAACAAAAGACAAAAATATATAATTTTTTGTGATTGCGGCTATTAATAGCCTTGTTTGGTTCAATCGGATTTTTATTGTTGTGAAATTTGAAGAGCAACTGCCAACAGGATTAAAGCCAGGCCAACAAAGTGCTGGCCATTGCCAGTGTTGTGGCCATTTTTAAAGTTTTTCAAGCTCATTGAATTTATTGTCGAAAGTCCGGCAGTGAGATAAGCGCTATAAAATTTACGAAAAGCAAAAAAATGCCGAGAAAGGAAAAAAATATAAAAATGCCAAAAAAAAGAAACATTGCTGAAAAGTACCAAAAAGCAAATAAAATGAGGCAAATAGTCGAAATTTTATTTATTTCTCTTGGCCAATTTTTGGTGGCCGCTCCTTACTTCATGCTCGATGGCACACTTTCTCCTTAACTCTCGCTGCTCCTACTTTTGCTCACTCTCTCTCTCTTCATTTCCCTTGCTGTCGCGTACGTGTGGGTTCAACACGCCTTGGTTACAAATTAAAAATTTGTCATCTCAAGCATTTTGGGCAGCTACGCGGCGATTCAGACATTTGCTCTTTGCTGCCTTTTGTTGTTGTAGTTGTTGCTTTACAGTCCTTGGTTGTGGCTGTAAATAAAACAACAGCAACAAAAGTGACGCAAAAGGGCACCAAACACACACACACACACATACGCACAGGCATTTACTCCAGTACACATAAAGCCATACGTCGATTTTGAAGCCCCTCTTATATTATACCCTGTACCATTAGCTGTGTCGAAATATAGGTTCTTTCAGGAATATAGGTTTCAGGAACACTTCGAAGAGTTAAAGTCACACCAAATTTGGTGTGAAGGCTCGTTTAAAGCTATGTTGACCTTCTTTATGCCAAAGTTAACCCCGTATTGTTCGGATTGAGGCAATATATGACTTGCGAACTTGGCTCCGCAATTTTTGTACATCAAATTTATCCTCTGTGATAGGACAGCATAGCAAAACCACCAAAGGATCATACGTTACGTATAAACTTTTCTTTGGTAGTCTTATATATATTTTTCTACATATACCAAAAGTCCTGTGATTCAGGACTATAAGACTACCAAAGAAAAAATATATACATATTATAAATGTATTTCTTTCATTTGCAAACTATGCTGACTTTAATTTTTTTCTGTACAAATGTCATACAGGGTATCCCGCTGTCGAGCAATGTCTCTACTGGATCACATTTTGCTCCTTTTTTTTGTTGTCCTTGCTCACTTAGCTGCTTTTGTATTGAGGGCACATAAGAATTTCATATAATGAACAAAAAAAAAAATTAAATTAAAACCACGCACAATTATGAACAACAACATCAAGAGTAACAAGCAAGGGAATGGCATGATGTAATTGTATTTATTTCAAAAGTTGCCTCTTTTTTTCAACTTTTTGTTTTACTTCTTAAGCTCCGCACGGCTTTGGCTTCGGCTTTGGGATCTGTACCTCCTCGACATTTTGTACACATTGTTTGGCGGACGTACATTTATTTAATTGCCATGTGCTTTGAGTGGCCATTACAGGAAGTAACGGCAGCAACAACGGCAAAAGCAACAACAACAACAAAGGCAACAATAGCAACAACTGAAGGTTGACGACAATGAGGTAAACACTTGGGAGTACGCCACTGACCAGCCCCAACTCAGATGCTTATTAAACGCGACAAAGATGGCGCCGGAAGCGATAATAAGTCAAAGAAAGTGCGAAAGCTGTTTAAACATCGAATATAATATGCTCTAAATTTGTTCAAACGTAACCAAACCCAGCCTGGCAGTCATTCTGCAAAGTTGCACCAATTTTGCGGGGACCGAACTCAGACAATGCGGCATATACACGATCCCAATGCTCGGTTTAGTATTCCAGGCCTAAAACACACTGATAAGGTCTAATCAGTGCATTGCAGGTCAGCTTTGTAGCTCTTTAGCCACTCGATTGCATCCCTGACTTCGTCATTTCTAGATGGCGGTATAGCCACGCCGTCATCTATGATTGAGGACGTCGGGAAGTTAACTCCGAGAGCATCATTATTCCCATCATCGCCTGATAGTAAGCCGGGGAATTGTTCCCACCACAACCTTAGTGCTCCTTGTGCATCCACTACCAGACTGTCCTCTGACGCTTGACTTTTCGGAAGAACTTTCTAACGTCATTCCTGCTCCTGCCACTTTAACGGCTGACTGCAGGGGCCTCCTATAGGCAGCATTCTTCACTGTAGTGGCTTCGAGACACTCCTAATCGTACTCTTAATTCCTCAGCAGTGGGCGTGTGAAACTAAGAAATATTTAAGCGGTAGTACGCATGGAGTTGGATATATGCTTCCAAAGTTCCTGGGCAAGTCAGCTCTCAGAAAGTAATAGCTTACCCGTGTTCAACGTCCAAAATAAAAGTAATCAAAAAAATAATTTGTATGGCTATTTAGGGATTATGACGAACAGCGCAAAAATTCAAGTTTTGAATTCGCTTGATTCACGAAGTCAGAGTTCCAAGTGAGTCCGTGTGATTTGTACCTCGCTCAGTTTGTAAGCACCCGTAAGTAGTGTCGCCTGCATTCTAATATTGAGTGAAAATCATGTGTAGTGTTTTTTTAAATGAAATACCCCGTTGTGTTGTGGCTCTTTTGTTTTTCACATGGTTTTTTGAGCACACTGATAAGAAAATTAGAATTTTGCAATTTCAACCAAAAGTAATGGGATGTTATAAACTTGTTGAAATAAATATAAAATATATGACAAATTGAGTAACAATTGATTAAACTTGATTAAATTTGAACCTTTATTCATTAAAAAAAAAAAATATATATATATAAAAAACTTAACTGAAAAATCAGTTTTACAATATATATGTACTGAAACTTGTAATTTAAGGTTTTAGATTTCAGATGATCAGCTTAAAGTATCCTTGAAACAAGGCTAATGTATGAGGGAATCACTCAATCATAATAGATAAGTAGGAAAAGCAATTCACAGCGTTTTATTGAGCAACGATAAGTGCATTGAACTTATCGGACTTCGAGCGGTTTAACACACTAATAAATTACTTATATTTATATGATTTTAAATTTTATTTAAATAATTTAGTTTTATATTTAGTATAGCTGGCGAACTTTATATTTTTATTTTTCTAATAACATTATTAAATCAGGGATTTATTATCAGAGTATTCGTACTTCATTATTGACTATGGCCAAAACACTGCCTTCATTGTATTCACTAATACAAACGTATTAGAATCCTGATAATACTAAACCTCTCAAATGCATACGCGCATACTTAAGTACTTTAGATACTTATATTTTCACTTACTTCTGTCTTCCGTCCCTCTTCGAATGATAAACAAATACACTGTCACTATGATGACAGAAACGCAGAAAAAGCTAAGATGATTTCCTTTCCAGTAAAACTCGAAAAACAAGTTTATTTTTGCTGAGAGTGAAAGTCGTTGCAAAATGAGAATTCTCATTGAGATTTATAGAGAAAGTACCACGGTTATTTGTACAAATTCTCTTTTGCAAGGCTCTAATTTATACCCATAATATACCAGGACGAACCAGACTGACTCTACGCAGGTTTTGTAGTTCGAAATTAAGTCGAACTGGTTCAACCATTTCTTGGTACGAGCAGAAGCAGACCTCTAGCTTGGCTGCTTGCTGGATCGCGGTTCTTTCCTAAAATCCTATCCCGATCACTCTCAAAATAAAATACATCTATGCAGCTACAAATATAAATAAATATACCATGCCAATAAGCGGTACTACTCTACTACTTCTGCTATCCATATTGTACTGGGAATTCGGATGTAGACGATCCCTTTCTATAGCCACCATACCTATGGTAAAACTAACGGATAATCCGTTTGAATTAGCCCTGTACCAACCTATCATTACATATTCCAGTTGCACACCAAGGGGTCACCCTTCTCGAGGACAGGGCAGATGACACCAACGTTCCAATCATAGAGCATGTTCTCATTTAGTCATATTCTGCAATGAAGCTGGTGCTTGTACTCTTCAAATTCACTGCCTCCAGTCTTGAAAAACTCTACAAGTAGGTCATCTGTGCCAGTATCTATAATGTTCGTGATCCGATGGATTACGACCCTGAATTCATTATAGCCAGGCGGCGGTATAACCACGCCGTTATATATAATTGGGGACGTCGGGAAGTTAACTCCGGGAGCGGCATTATTTCCATCATCGCCCGATAGTAAGCTGGAGAATTGTTCCCTTCAAACCCTCAGTTCACCCTGTGTATCCAGTACCAACTTTTTGCCTCTGCATCTCTAGAGGCAAACGCTCCGGTAGTAAATTCTTCAGTTAGACGCTTGCCTTTTTGAAAAAACTTCCTAGCGTCATTCTTGCTCCTGCACATATCGATCTCCTCTCGCTTGCGTTTTTTTTTTTACTCGCGTTTTTACGTCTGAACAAACCCCTCTTCATCTTCCTCATCTCCCGATAGTGGTCTCGCAAAGATCGTGTTGCAGTCGACTGCAGAGTCTTTCTCCTGATCGTAACATTGGATCCTTGTTGGAAACCAAAGACGTATTTTGCTGTAGTACGCAAGAAACGGAAAATATGTTACCATAGTCCCTCGGCGCTTTAAGGTCCTGAGGGAGGTTGTGTTAGCTGCGTTGAGCAGAAAAGGCATTGACAGTTGGCTGTGATAGCAGCTTTGCGATCTCCAGCTTTCATTGCTCGGTGGATCGCACGTTATTCGCTTTGTATATGCATGCTAACCTTGATACAAGGTAATCGTCAGAGTTGATGTTTACCCCTCTGAACGTACGAACATCAAGCCCGCTGGATGAATGCCTTCCATCGATCACATCACATGGTTGCGTGTAGATTAATCAGGAGACAGTCATATAGCCTTGTGGATTTGGGAATGCTAAAATCTGGTACAACAGACGTTGTTCGAGGTGGTCTCGTGAAGGCTGGATTGTCCGACAGTAGTATCAAAGATGCGCTGTCTTCAAACAGCATCTTGCAAATCAGGATGTAAAATTTTGCCTTGAAACCGAAGCTGTTGTAACAGAGAAAACGAAACATGTGCAAAAGAGATAGGTCAATATGAAGAAACAAATCTTTTGCAAATAAAAGAACTTTATAATAGATCTTTTCTGAAATTGCTCAAACAATGGAAATGTGTCTTACTATTCGACTTGCTGCTTTGGTTAATTTATTGTGGTTGTCGGTTTTTTCTCTGCATCTGCTGTGGCTTTTGTCGTTGCTGGTAGGTTTCCGCGCTGCTTATTGCAATTGGGTTGGGTGCGCTTGAGCTTGATGCGGCTGCGCTTCCTGTGGCTGTTTTGCTTGCGTTTACGAAACTGGAGCGCTGATATCACTGCTGCTGTTGCCGCTGTGGCCGGTGCACTTCTTGGAGCGCTGGCTGGTTTGCCTTTCCAATGGCACTTTTTGGAGCTTTTGCTGGCAGCTACTGTGGTTGTTGCGTTTGCGATTTTTGAAACTCGTGCTGTAATTTCCCTGGAGTGGCAGTTGTCTCAGTTGTTGCTACTGTTGCTTATGTTTTTTATCTTCATAGATATTAATTTTGTGTGCTTCAAAATATGCCCCTTTTGAAGCGATTCACATATGCTACCTCTTTATCCAATCAAATTATCCACTAAAATTAAGCGAGCTACTTCACGACTGATGTTTAGCTCACGTGCTATCTCTCTAACACTCGTATGACGACGTCCGCTAGTAGTACGCAGCTGCAATATTTCCGATTTTTTTAAGGGTTGACGTGTAGATGGCGCTAGCAAAAGCATCGCTATTCTTTTTGGGCGCAAAAACAAATACATTAATGTGCTGCAACTTATTTTGCTAGCGAAACCCATGGCGCGTAGGCAAAATAGATGCACAAATTTTACGAAGGAGCAGAAAATTTAATTTCGGAAGATTAGTTTCATATTTTTAATACATTAAAATGTAGAAAAAAACTAAGGAAGTAAAAGCAAGTAAATACAAATTTTTTGGAAAATGTCTGGGCTGGGCTAACAATATTTTTTATTACCACTATTTAAATAAAAGTGGCAAATTATAACACCAATTAATATAATTAGTATATGAATTTATTAATGCTATTTATGGTGTATTTTGTGTTTTATGCTGTTTTATGCGTACGTGCCTTGACGCAGGACATTTACTTTTATGCTCAAAAAAGCGACTAACATAAGCAACAAAAAAAAAGGGGAAATAAAGAAAAACTTCTATCTAAGCTAAGTAAGTTCTTTATAAGTAAGTTCTTTTTTTGAAAATGCGAACGTTATAGATTAAGTGAAATGTAATTGTTCTAAGCCTTTATTGTCACTTAACTCTAGAGAGCTGTTCCTAAGTGACGTCACAACCGAGGGGGAGGGAAGGGGTTCTTTGACTTTTTGTAATAATGGGAAGGATATTCCAAAAGCTTAAAGTCACAATCAAAATGTTAATAAAATCTGAAATAATCTTTTTATTCAAGGGTGTGCCAGAAATCTTTAGACGATCAATGGCTAACTTGTTAGATTTCGCATTCTCTAAAAGATAATTCTTTCACATTGACTAATTGCTTTTTGATTGAAATTGGGTAAAAAAAAATATCTGGCATACTGAAAAATTGATTTCAGGCACACCGCCTATTTTCATGGAATCTTTTCTGTTCATTTTGAATTCAAACATATTCATCTATTGTATTAGATGTGCAATATCTTACTCTACAAAATATTCCGCTTTGGCTTTTATAAGAGCAGCGTATACTGTGTGCGTCTGCAATGATTCAGGAGGGATTGCCTAAATGTGACTATTTTTGACAAGGTTGGAGGTTGGGTATTTTGGTAACGAAACGAAAATTTTGATGTATCTCAATTGCAATCAAAAGTCGGCTCGGGAACCTTAACCCAAGCACTCCTTACGAACGAGCCCGTGAACCACATATTTCAAAAACTGCAAGAGATTTGTAATTTTAAAAGTTTTATTGCATTTGATGTGTTAGCATCCAAAAAAGCTCGAAGGGTAAAATGGATTTTGAGAAATCTTGCTTGTCGCCACAACTCTTTACGAAAATCTCGATTTCTAAGCAAACGCGTTAAAAGTTGCTATTGAGGTTAATTCGCACTCAGATGTGGCACCCCATCTTTATGAAAAGAAACTCCCAAGATGTTGTAATTTAAGAGTATGCCTTAAAAACAACACCAGTGCATTTAACCCTTTGAGGCCAGCTAGCATACGACATCATTTCCAAAAATGATGATAAGAACAACCTTTTGCGTTAATCAATTAACTTGCAAACGAACGTTACAAACGTCATAACAAAGTAATATTGCCTTTTTTCCCAAAGAGTATAATTATGTTAAAAGTTTTTTTTTTGCTGTTTGTATATGGAGTCTGTGGGGCCGACTTTCTCTGCGTGTGTGTTTGTAACGATTTTTATGGCTTTATGACTGTTATGTCTGTCAGTTGTTCTAGCTTGGTTGTACGTCACAGAGAGATGCGGGCCTTGGGCAATTTTGCATAGCTTTTTATACCCTGTACCCATAGGGTCAAGAGTATTAAAGATTTTTGCAATATTTGTAACAGTGAAAAGGAGACATGGCGGACCATAAGTTCTTACAGAAAAACGAGCAGCATCCGTAGAACATCTTGATTTCGGAGGTAAAAAAAATAAGGGATACAAAATTTTTGCAAAGTCTAACCACTAAACTGTAAGAGCCATCCTTCAATATTTCACCTTTAGAAGATATATTAATATATAAGCCAGACAAACTAATTTATTATTTCGGCTCATGTGAGCCACATAAAGAGAACAATGTTGAACTATTGCCGAAACAAGCACCTATCTTGGCATAGAAAGGGTATGCGATTGGCGGTCATCATACTCGACTGTCTGTTTCATATCTCTTTATGGTATGTTGTAGCTCGTTGCTTTGTGGTTCATAAAAAGTCAATAAACTGAGTTTATTGTTGTAGTAGAGATGCGTAGCATAATTTGGTTGAAAAGGTTATTAAATCAGCCAGCGGCAAACGCAAAATTTGACAAAGAAGTTTACAATGGCCAAAGTTTTAGCAGTTTGATGAGGCCCAGAAAAGTGTGTCGAAATCAGCAGAGAGTAATTTTAGAAAAAAACAGGACTCGCTTGGCGTGTCTTTTTGTGTCAAATACTACATTGTTGACTGAGATACAAGCCAATTTGTCTATTTCTGGGTAAAAAAGTCTATATGCCGAATTAAGTGTGTATGTAAAAGCCAATTTGAATCGCGAGTCAAGTCTGTTGACATATTTATTCAATTTCTTTAGTCGCTTGCCAAAATGTCGAGTTAAGTCGAGCCAAGTTGCCATGTCTCATTTTCAAATTAATTTCAATGCGACGTTTGCAGTGTTCTCATCGATTTGCTTAGCAGCAGGAGAGGAGCTGTACGTAAATCGCATCAGTGCCAGGCTATAATATACATAATATATATCCGTCTGACATAAATCACACGCATAAATATAACAGTGAAGACGCCAGCCCAGAAACCCAAAGGATACAATGAGTAGAGAGCGGTACGAACGGTGTGTATAAGTGGAGCCGGAGAAAGGAGGCAGATGCAGACGCAGACGAAGATGAAGACGAAGACATTAAGCAATTTAAAAGCGAAATAAATCGTTTGGCAGGAAACTTTGCCGTTGCATTTACCCCCAACCACGATGACGCTGCAAGATGTCGAGCAATACAATGACGTTGCGAATGAAGCATCGGAATGGTATATGAGAGTGAGTGCGGTAGTGGGAATGGATGGCATATGGAATGGTTTGCTCGACTTTTGGCGCGCTCACGATGCACTTGATGTATTGTGTAAATTGTTTCACAAACTTTTGCCAGCCAAATAAAAATAGTTTCCAACGAAATGTAGCATAGTTTGGTGCAAGAAATCAATGTTCATTCTACATAGCTGCTAACCAAGTGAGGGTGCTTTCATATTTGGCTTGGATACACTAACTCTGATTGGCAAGAGCAGAATTATCACTAAATCGAAAATTTACGCGGTTGTCTATATTAGCCGATAAAAACTTAAATTCGCTAATAGATACAATCACGCCTATTGTGAGAATCGCCTTTGTTTTAAAAAATAACGACACTGACAATTCCATGTAAAGGAAATTCCTTAAGGCGAGAACACGAAAAATTACCTTGGTTAATTACTGTTCGCGAGTTAGACGCTTATGAGCGATTTGTCTAAAAGTGGGGTCGATCGCGTTTTGTTTAAGTCACGATGTACCGAAAATCGTGCTCGGTTACAAAAGAAGATATTTATATATATATATATATTAAACCGCTGTAATTTTTGTTCTCAGTCATTTTGGTGACGGCAGTGAAGAAACTGTTCAATTTTTCGAAAATAACACGAAAGTGTTAGTTGTAAAAAGAAAATTGGGAACCAAGTAAAAATGTATCCTAACAATTTGTTATTTCAGTAAAACTGACTTGTACATGCCGTGACTGAAGCGGTTGGCCAATCACCAGCTCAACGGATGGGCGTTTTCCCTACGCAGCTAAAGTTTATCAAATCATATTGATAGCTTAGCCCTTTCAATTGTGGGAGCTTTCCGCAGCTTATGCCCACAACCTAAAGATTAGTCAGAGCGGAGTAAAATGAAGAAAATGAATGAATGTTCATAAATGACGTCACCACTGAAGGATCATCTAATTCTGAAATTTGACGTCACTATTAGAAATCAAAGCCTGAAATTAAATACATTGTTACCTTTGACTTAAAAATCGTCCCAGAAATCGAAAATTTATACCTTGCACACATATTATGTGTGGTTTTGCAGATATGTATATAATGTATAAAACAGGCAGAACATGCTTAGCTCTTATGCGGTTTTCTGCGTTAGTTTGAGCTTCTCTGAGTAGACACCACCTCCAAGCCGATCGTCTAACTTTGATATGTCAGTGAAGATCGATTTTGCACCTGTAGGTCCTAGTCTACCAAGGGACCATGCGTTCTTATGTGGTACTAGAAAACTCCACCGGTACACAGAAGTCTGTTTTGAGTGGCACGAAATCGTTGAAATTGGGATATCGTTAGGATAGAAGAGTGACCAAAGATAGATTTTATCCAGCAGTTTGCAGTTTCATCTCCTGCGAGATTAATGGGTGAAATATGGAATATAGCATCATTGCGGTAGCTTAAACCATGTGGGAAGTTTCACAGCTCGTTGTATCTTACTGAGTTGCTTTAGAGTAGTTTCTTTGTAAGGCTAGCCAGCACTCCACTATTTCATAGATTTGGATGACGCTTATTACTACCGTTTTAAGTCGTAGAACTATTTTAGGGGACATGTCCCATTTGAGAACTGCAGGAAAACAGCAGGGATAGACTCTGTCTTTTTTGAACAACATATTTTGCGTAGAAATAGTTTGAGATTGATGTGTTAATCGATGTATAAAACTGTTAATTTGAAAAAAGCATAAACAAATTTTAATCCACAATACTCGTACCTTCTTCGCACCTGTCCGTTACAAACACTGCTATAAAGGCAACACACACTTACAAATTGTTAAAGTGTATAAATGGCGAAATTATTAAAGCCAAGCGAGATATTCAAGTGCGCTGCCAAGCCAATGGCAAATGGCAACCTGCCGCACACACATTTATTTATGTCTGCACTATAATTGCAAACAACTTGCATTTTGGCCATTAGCAATTTCAAATTTCAACACAGCCACATAGACACACACACTATCACAATGCCTGTGGCACACAGGTGTGCAGTTTTGGCATGAGTTACATTTTTAGTCAGCGGATTTGCGTCTTGCCAAACCACGAGTAGAGACTACCCCACCTGTAACCGCCCCTTGCCATAGCAAAGCTGCAGCAAATGCGCAGAATTTTTCAACTATGACGCGGCTTATGCCTGTGGCGGATAGTGGGCCGTGCGCCTGTCTACATGCAAATATTTATGCAGAAAGTTGGCTCCGTGCACATTTTTTTCCTTCCACTTTTTTTTATCCCTCTGTGGCACACAGTGTTGTGTTGCGTGCTCAAATTGCTGCCAGTGCTGAAATGTTGGCGGCTGTGCAGCCAAGCGCAGGTTGCCGACGTTTATAGCGCTACACCGTAGCCGCCCTAGCCACCAAAGGCTGGACTAACTCGACTCGACTCTGTTGTGGTAAAAATAAGTATACGCCGCTTGAGCCCAGCCATAGTTAGAGCCGCAGCCTGTCTGGCCGTGTTGTGGCTTTGCCATTGTTTGCCAGCACTTCATGGCCGACAACAACAGCAACAAACACAACGTTCAGCATAACAGGAACAACAGTCAGCAAAAGTTTATGCGGTGGCAGGGGACAAGCGGCATGAGGCCTCTCCATGCCCATAAATCATATCTGGGCAACTTAGTTAACATGACGCTGACTCGAGCTTAGACGACTGAGCTTGCCACTCGCCTACATGCATACAATGCATGCAAATCTAAAACTGATTTGTTGTGACGCACCAACACCAAGCCGAACTAAGTGTCAGTATATAAGCACAAGGGAGCGACAGAGAGCCATAACGAGAGGGGGAACGAGCGAAAAGGCCCACAAGTTATGTACATTCAATCAAGATTGGGACAGACTGTTACACCCAGTGTGCTCAATCAAGGCTACAACAACTACAACGCTTAGCTGTAAGCATTTGCGAAATTTCGTCAATTTGTGTGACACTTAAACCATTGCATCAGGGCCATGGGCATGGGTTACAAACAAGGCTAACTGCAAGCCCCTGCAACATATTACGCAACGCTGCAGGGTTGCATATGAGCGCCATGGCTTAGATTCGGGAAATAGGCTGGGGCATTCGTAGCTTAAAGATTTCATTCATCTTTCATAAGATAATAAATATAATAAAGTCAAAAAATATTTATATCCCATTCTTATGTCGCGATTTTCATCTTTATACTTTAATGTCGCTCAGTGTACATGCACCCAAGCTCAACTGTCACTATAAGTTAATCCTTAACTAATTACAAGACGATTTTCAATAAAGCTCTTTCTTTTTTGGTACAGAATATAACTCAGTAAAATATTGCGAAATCTAGTGCTCGTCTGAGTACGCTGCTAGGAAATAACACCCAAACAAAAGGGAATGCTCTCCTTCATGGATAAAATGCCGAGTGCAAAATAATGACAAAAAAACTATAATACAAATCTCAGGCGTCGATCCTCAACAACAACAATCCTATATATCATCACGCTTGCTATTCTTTTCGCTCTCAATGCTAACACAGCACACAAAAACATGCGTGCATGCATACTCATATGCTAGCGCCATCTAGCGTTCATCATAAGAGCGTAATAACAGATTTCCGTGACGTTATTCGAGTCGGTCTTACCCCCGATAGATCCAAAAAAGGCACCAGCTGCAATGCGATAAGCTGATAAAGTCGTGTGTTTCAGTGACAACAGTTCCACTTGAAACGTTGTTTGTAGCCCTGGTTGCAACAACTGCTGCAGCTGCTGCATTCCGAGACCAGTCAAGTGCGGCACGAACGCACGAGTGCGATTATCAACACGTAGCTTTATGGCAAAGTATGGTATGCTTGCAACTTGCCAGCTACATTGCCACCGCGCCCGATGTGCTGGAATTGACAACTGAGTCCCAGAAAGCCAATGGCCAATGGTGCATGGGCCATGAGAGCGTGCTGGCCATATTTCACGCCCCAGGCTCTTTACTGTTTCGACATTTAAACGAGTCCGCACTTTATTAACATTCGATAGCTATTGTTTTAAAAAAAGCCGAATTCCTTTTTAATTTCGATAAATTAAAATTTAATGAAATTGCTCGCAAAATGTATGCATATGAAAAAAAAAATCAAAAATAAACAAAAGGAAAAAAGAATGAAAGTAGAGAATTTGTTGGCATACAAAACAATTTGAAGCAGCATGAAAATTCCCATTTGGCTTTTTGGCTGACTGAGTTTTCAGCAATGGATTTGAAATTCACGCGCAGCCGTTGCACTGGAACCCCAGGGTTCCACCCACCCACCAATCCCCGGGCCCTCTTTCATCCGGCAGCGCAAGAAATCAAACAAACAAATAGACAAACAAATCCCATGCAATATTTTTATTTCTCAAACCGTTCTTGTTTGTTTTTGGCATGCGAGGATAGATAGAAATATGCATAAAAAAGGCAAGGAAATGAAAAAAGAAGTCCTTCCTACATGCCTGGGGAACGCGTTTTTTGTATTGTTGTTTTTTTGTTTTTTGTGTCCATTATGATTTCAGCGCCAAAATAGTAACTGGGTCTGTCTACGAAAAGTCAACAAGTTAGTACCAATTAAATGATAGTTTACACTTTAAAAGGTTACAGGCGAATTTATTAGTGAGCATTAGTGCGGATTTTGGTATTTCGTAGTATTTTCGATTGCAAACTGGCAAAAGGTTTGCTAGTTTTCCAGTTAAATAATCCATAAAACATAGTCGATAATCTATGCATTATATTGAAGAGTATAATTGACTATAATCACTATAATAACACTATGCAACAAGTTTGGCCTCAATTAAAGATCAGGCTAAAACAAATTTGGGGTCGCTGATTTAAAACCCGGAAACCGCTTTGAATTATGTAGAAGGGTTTTTGAAATCGCTATGTCAAAAGTCAAATGCAAATTACAGATTTCGAAAGTGGCGTTGTCAGCAAATCGCATATTACTCGGGAGGCTTACTGCCGATCGAGATGAACAGTAACTTGATTTAAAAGTTTTTAAATGTTGCTCCAATGATCTTCGGACAAAAATCTCGATCGACCGATCGAGATGAACAGTAACTTGATTTAAAAGTTTTTAAATGTTGCTCCAATGATCTTCGGACAAAAAAACCAAAAAAAAATTGATTTCCAAAATTTTTTTGTAGTCTTTTGCCTTGTAACTCGTAATTGAATCTAAAACTTATTAAATCAATAGTTAATTATCTTCTATTAAATTTTTGCTCACCTAGATCGGTAGTTAGGTTCCCGAGTAACATGAGATTTGCTGACTTCGCGACTCTCGAATTCTCGATATTTTTAAAATAGCGATAATTTGAAACCCATATTACATAATTTAAAATTGTTTTCGGATTTGAAATTAACAACCCCAAATTTACCGGACAAGGAATGATTAACTCCTGCGTTTTCGTTTTAATTTTTTGTTTACGGAAATTCAAAAAAATTATCTGTGCTCTCTCATTTTTTCGATATTTCTTAATAACTTCGGCAAAGAACCAATTTATGGAATCCAAAAATAAACCATTAAAGAAATTTTAGCGTTTAATTTAATTCATTTGGAATAAAAAAAAATTAATAAAAAAAACAGGAGAAAAAAAATATTGATTTGAAAATATATACATACATTGATTTGATATTCAATTTTCTTCAATTCGAGTACAATTCATCTTGATCGGTATTAAGGTTCCTGAATAATATGCGATTTTCTGACTTCGAATTGTCGAGATATCGTATTTTTTGAAAGAGCGATAATTGAAAAACGTTGCTAGAAACTCCAAAATGGTTTCCGGATCGAAATTAGCGACCCCAAATTAACCGCAAAAGGAATTTTTTTATGTTTTAAAACTTTTTTTGTTGTTGCATATTGTAATCACTTAATTTGCTTCATACAAAATAGAAAATTTCTAGATAGAAAACAAGGTTATTGGCATTAAAACGTTATGTTCATAGGAAAAAAGCCCAATGATAATTGAATGAACAGTATATTACTGTTAAGGGGTTGCGTATATACTGCACTCTCTGAGATTGGTATTCCTCCGAAGTTGGTGCAACTATGCAGAAAGACGTTGATCAAATGTTTTTATCGAGTAGAAATAGGCAGTGGTTGAGCTTACAGATTGATGTTCACAACTATACTTTTGATGTTGTCAAGGATTTCGTCTTCCACCGTCATAATCACAAAACTATCGGCAGACGAAACTAACACTATTCAAGAAGCTCATTATTCCCGTTTTGCTTTATGCCGCAAAAGTATGGGTGATAACGTAGTATGATTAAAATGTCCTTGGAGAGCTTGAACAGAAAGTAGTCCGTAAGATTCTTGGGCTTTTACACATTGGAAACGGCGGTAGTCGTTCGATGGAACGACGAACTCTATGCTTGTCATAGTCAAGCGAAATACCATCCAGCGGCTTCGCTTTCTATGTCATGTTGTGCGTATGGATGAAAAAGCTACTGCGAGAAAGGTCTTCAATGTGTCTGTGTTAGGGAGAAGACGAACGGGTAGACCATGTCTCTGTTTGAAGGACCAGGTTGAGAGCACACTAACTGCCTCTAGTATCAGCGATTGGAGAAGGCGCGCGTTAAGCAGGGCATGGGTTCTGGTGGAACAGGGTGAAAGCTTCTGATCGCCATTCACCGGGGAATGGCCAGGGTGATACCTGTTTCTACCTTAACCAAGTTGACGCACAACCTCCCCGTGATGCCCTCTGGATAGCTACTCTAATTGCCACCCGGTGTTAGAGTAGTGAGCAAAGCAGCGAAGCCCTCCCTGGGCTCTAAATGGGTTATGCTTAGGATTTGGGACCCGCCGCCTGAAAACCTCCCCCCAATACAAGACAAAAATTGTTCATCACTTTAACTTAAAAGGTATGTTAAAGAACTCAGTATACATACTTTCATAGGTCACTGCTTAACATAATTTTCAGTAATTTCACACAAAACTACTATTCGAATTTCGCACAAAAACACTGGATTCCGTCTATACACAAACATGTGTAGGTATATATATGTATGTATCTATAATATTTACATATTTTCCCCAGAATTTATTCCATCAAAAGAAAACTGCTTAGCTTAAATATAAATATTGACAAAAAACGAGTATGTGTTTTGGTATCTTATAGTCTTTTCTTCAACACTTCTAACAATTTCCAAAAATTACGCAATGCAAATATTTGCAAAGAGAATAAACTTTAAAGCCAAAAATTGACACCCAAAGCTAAGGAAAACTTTGCCTCATGCAATTTGCAGTGATGCCACATTTTTGCTGTTGCAAGGCTTTTAACAGCTACAATTACATAGACTTGAGACTTGACCTAAGTGCTGTTTAGCTTTTGGAACAAAAATAGAAGAAAAAAAATTTGCTTAAATAAATACTTATCAAGTTGGTTGAGTTGGCTTTCAGGGCTCACATTCTGCAGCGTCGTCAGAAAGTCAAAGGCGCAAAAAGTTTTGATTGACTTTGTGGGCCAAGCGTTGCAGGATTCGCAGGAGTCGAATATTTGCGTGTCGCCAGAGCCAAGCCAAGCTGGTCAAAGCAGCGAAGAGTGTGCAAAAGCATTTTTCATAGTTGTAGTAAAAGAATGTGCATAAAGAGTAGAGAAAAAAAACAGTGAAAGGAAAAAACGCAACAAGCGAGAAATGCTGATAAAAATATTTTACTTTGTCGTATAATAAAAATTTCATTACGATTTTTGCGGTGTGTGGCAACCCTGCCGCCCCCACCATCAAGCACTGCCTCACTCTCTGTCTCTCTGTCTCTCTTGCTCTAGCGCGCTTCCTGGTAGACTTGCCACATTTCTCATTTTGGTTGTTTTTCTTTAGTTGCTCTGACTCGTCTTGCCTTTAAGTAAAAATGTAAAATGTGCAATGCATAATAAGCTGGCGCTGTCGACGCCAACGTCGCTGCCAGCGTTGCACAAGAGAAATGACATGGGTAAAAAACATGGCAACGGAAGCGAAACAAAAGCAGAAGATGGCAACATGAAAGAACAAAACAGAAAAAAATTGTGAGCCAAAGTAAAAGCTGCAGGGAATTTGCATATTAGCTGCACGAAGCAAAATGTTACTGGCTGAAATAGTCAGCAGAGGAAAAGGGTAACGGGTAAGGGTATAGGAAAGGGTAGCAAAGGTAGTTGACGGCGACTGCGTTTGCAGTTTGTCGTTAAAGCCAAGCGGCGGCTCATTTAGAAGGCAAACGTTGCAGCTACGTTTGTTAATTCTAAACGCTAGAGGGCGCCCACAATTGCCACTGACATAAGAATTGGTTTGCCGTGTTTGCTGGAATGGAATAAAGGGAAAGCAGTGGTTGTAGAGGTTGTAGCTGTAGCATGTAGAGTGTCTAGATAGTCTGCTACCGTTTCGCATGGCAAAGAAACATGCCCGCCAGCTGCCTGCCAATTAGATGCAAATATGGGTAGAATATGTATATATATATATATATATGTATATAAGTATATAAGAGACAATTTATTGGTTGCTATCTTGGCAGCCCAAAGAGATGCTATACATTTTGGTCTCCTAAATATTCATGTTTTGCTTAAAAATTATTTTTTCAAATGTTTCATCTTCGGACTTCAATTAAATGCATTTTGGATTCACAGATGATTCAAAATTGACCTAGTATACATTGTAGGTATCCTAGTACACTACGAGAGTGATAAATAACAATAATACATAAATTATCAACAGTGTGTACGATTTCATTTTGGCACGTAAATGCAACCAACACTCCATATAACTTAAAGTACAAACTAGGAAAGAGGCGCCATAAAACAAAACGGGAAGTTATAGTGTTAGTTACGTCTGGCGGGAGTTGTCTCTACTACTCATTTGCCCACAGAGACCAAAGTAACATATATTGGCAAGATAGATTTTCCGCTTGTTCTCTATGCTGACATCGATTTTCATTGTGACGGTGGTGCTAAGATAGATGAAATCCTTGACAACATCAAAAGTAAATATACTTCAATCATCAACATCAATCTGAGAGTCCAACCGCTATGTATATCTATTTGAAGAAACAATATACTTTGTCTTGCTCACGATAACAGCCCGTTGCACCCTGACAGATTCTTTTTCAATAGCCGCAAAGGCTCCGGTAACTGCTCGCCTAGTACGCCCGACGATATTGATATCATCAGTGTATGCAAGCAACTGGACACTCTTATAGAATACAGTCCCGTTCCGACGTACTTCGACCTTTTGCAACACATTCCACATTCTCCAAAAAAAGGTTGAATTGGTCAAAGGATAGGGCATCGCCTTTTCTGGAGCCTTTCTTGGTATAAAAAGAATGGAGAAGCTTATTCCTATCTTGACGGAGCTGCGTGTAATGCTCAACGTCATTCTGCATACGTCATTCTCTTACCAACTTTGCACGGATTCCAAACTCAGACAGTGTAGCATATACGCGATATATACGCATTACGTATATATATAGCATACGCATTATAATCGACAAAGTGATAATGGCTTGGAATTAACCTTAGAAAACGTAAAAAATGTTATGCACGAAAACGAAAGAAATTTGCTGAAGTTTTCTGGAGCTCGGATTCACCAACGCCAAAAATGTACAATAATCATGGCTGAATACACTTTTTATACCCTGTACACAAAGTGTAAAAGGTCATTATAGGTTTGTGTAATGTATGTAAGAGGCAGAAGGAGGCGTGACAGACTATATGTTCCATGGGCAAAAATGGTCAGGAGCAATAGTCGAGTCGATATAGACATGTCCGTCTGTCCGTGTTGTCGCACCGTTCTCGGAGACTATAAAAGCTAGATCAAAAATTTGTTTACCGATGCGCTTATGCCCGGAGTTTGTCGAATTATGGCGATATCTTACCCTCTCCGCCGTGGGAGAATTTCGCGGTTTACACCCACACCATAAAAGTTATCCAATTGAAATTTGGCACAGTTATGCACTATTACTGTGCATGTGTGGTGAGAAAATTATTACGATCGGACAAAAACTTTAATAAATATAGGTAATAATATGCCAATTTTAGACCCATCCTCCTATTAACTGCAACAGAATTTCACTTTTAATAGAAATGTAACATATATGTTAACCAAATGTGGTAAGTAGACTCATGTTAGGCTTATAAACCAAAAAATTTTGCCCTTTTTCCTAATCATCCCACTCCCACCGTAGAACAGTTACCGTTATTCCGCACATACCCCTCAACGCGTGATACAAAAATTTACACAGAAATTTGATTTTCATAGAAAAAATGGGTACAGGGTATTTCAGTGTCGGGCGTCCCGACTGTCTGCATCAAATATTTTTTCATACGAAACTTACTTTTGAATTCAACAGGCCCTATTGTAAGCGTGTAAGCCACTTACTTTATTTTGAATCGGTTCTGCTCTAATCATGGATCATTTTGTTCTTTGTAAAAATAAAGAAGTAAATTTTGCGAAATTTCAGACACGAGCGCCTAAAGAGAACTGTCGCCAACAACTCATTTGAAAAGATTGTAGCGGCATTCATTAGCTTCAAAAAGAAAACATAACTAACGTGATACTTCATTTGAAAAAAAAGAGATATAGCAGTTTTAGTAGAACCTACTCAAAAACATCGATATTTACGAAAAGTTAGTTACTAGCAAATGCTACCCGACGAGGTTCAATCGCTTAAAGCACTGTTTCAGATAGAAAAAACGTAGATTTTAGGCCCAAGTTAGATAAAGATATATCGAAACTCCGGAAAATTCTAATCAGTTTCCGGTGTACCTTATAGGTCCCAAAATTCATTGCGTTTCTGTGCAAAGACTAAACACGGCTTGACCGTGTTGTTATTGAAATGAGCTGTGTAATATGGCGAATACCTTAATATATGGCGTATACATTCACTTCGTGCAACCTTCAAACGCTATGCATGCAATCATCAGAAAGGTTTCGTTCTACATTACAATTTTCAGCAATCTAATTCAAAACTCAAACTTTATCCAAATTTTGGCACATCCGCAAAAATTTAATATTTTCGTATTATTTAAATGAACTTTAGCCCAACTCTCTTGACTAATTTTTGTTGCCTTGAACTTCCAATTCATTTGGGCTTCCAAGCGTAAGAAATTACTTGCAGCCTTTGTGACATAATCAGATAAAACGTAAAAAGGGAGTAAAAAAACGGGCAAAAAGGTTAAAGCCAAGCGTCTAAATGTATGCCTCATTACTAGCCTGCAGGCTTGTGGCACGTGTTTGAGTCTTTTATCTTCTGCTGGCCTAGTGACATGCAACATAATTTGTTTCCAATTGCGCCTTGCAGCAGTTTGTATACTGACTGCCAAAAGTATGCAACGATTTCTTTCGCTCTTTTGTTTCGATGCATACTATAAACAAATCAACAGACACAGACATGCATGGCAAGTGAAAGGACGCACACGCACACACTCACACACATTCGAACACACACTTCAACAAACACTATAACACTTTTTATAGACAGCGCATCGCAGTCCTTGGCAGTTCCAGCTGCGACAGAATCGGCGTCAGCATCGGCATCATTCATCATTATGCAAAACGTGCTCCCTGGTTGGCATGCTCTTAGAGTCATGCTCCGAAGCTGTGCTTCACTAAACTGCACACACACACACATATTTACACGCACACACACACACACTCGCACCCACTCACACACCAAAACCTGAATTGTCGCAACATTTGGATTTTATTGTTGTGCTCTCTGGCAACGCCAACGCGAACGCCGGAGCCAGCGTCAGCTCCATTGGTATCGCCATCGCCATTGTCGTTGTAGTCTGTGGGCTCTGCGGTTGCAAACTTTTCGCCCAACATTATTTTACTTAGTTGATCAACTTTTACTAAATGAATACCCTTTTAGCGAGTATCTGTATATGGGGTTGGCTATGTGGGTGCTCAATGTGAGGAAAAGAACATCCTTATGTCGAGCGTATCTCGAAACAAAAAACAAAAAATTTTTTTTTTTACCCTCAAAATCCTTAAGATGAAATTTTGTTCAAAATGCAAAGGCCATAACGAATGCCACATTTCCTTTTTAAGGCCTATTTATTTCCGAAATCATACAAGAAAATATGAAGACTAAAAATAAAATGAATTCAAGCCGTTAAAAAAACAAAAAAAAAGTTATAAAATCTGGTCATCAAATATCAAAGCCGTGAACAAAATTGTGTATGATTAAATTTCATTTAGACGGTTTCCATTTTGTCTAAAATATCGAAACAAAATTGTTTACTTCTGGCTGGGCTTTTCGTAATTTCGTGGCTTACAACCTTGCCGTTGAATCTATTAATACGAAACTTGACGGAAGCTCGTTTATGCATGCATGCATGTATGTTATCTAAATAATCCAAATCTACTTCAAAGGTTATAATCAAAAATGTACCGATTTCGCCCCTTTGTATATAAAATGCACCAGAATTCCACTACATGTAGGTATAGATGTATGGGATTTTGAGCTATAAAATTTGGTGTGATTACTCGTGTGAGCCTAACCTTTGCCTCGCTATTTTGTGCCGGGAGGATGTGTTTCGTCCCCTTTGCAGCACCAAACTGTGAGGTCCAACACAGCACTGAATCGCACTTTACAACAATTTGCACAAAATGACGCTCGATATTAGAATGCATTCTAATATGAAATCAGTCGCATAGGGTAGACAACTTACTGGCGCTATTACCATGCAATAAAACGGTTCGAGATGCAAATCACACGGCCTCGCTTGAAAATATAGCTTCGTGTAAAGGGCGTTTAGGTATACAAATAATATAGCACACCCGTAGAAGTGCACAGAGCTGTACAGGCGAATCTCGACTCTCATGAATACCCGCTGTAGATACCGGCCGCAGAAACTTAAAATTTACTTTTCTGCACCTAAACACAGGATTCTCAAGTGTCTTTAAATCATTCCTGATGTCCCACAGGAGGAAATATTTGTACACAATATTTGCCAATGATAAGTCGCAATCAACAGATAACGCTAGTCTCCAGACGAAACTAACACTCCATAAAACGATTCTCCCTCTCCTTTGAAGCATGAGCACTTAGCCTGCTGCAGTTACTCTCAAAGTGTTTAAGCCGTAAGATTTTCGGCGCTTTACACGTTGGCAATGATGAACTCTATGTGCTCTACAACGTGGCTCTGCTGGTTTGTTAATGTTGTGCGTATGGTTGTAGAAACATCTTCAATACTGCCGTTGAAAAAAGGTAACGAAGACTCCTTGTCCCCGTTGAAAGGACTAGCTAGAGATGGTACTAATTACCTTTGGTATCACTGATAGGAAAAGTCGTATGCGAAGCAGAGGCACCGGATAAAAGGATAAATAGATAAATGGTTTAGAGTTTCGTTTTGATCGACAAAAGAGCATAGAACTACAAAAAATTATATAAAATTTCAGACTACTATTGTAATATGTTCACAGAGTGAGGAAACGCCTATTAAAAGGAACGGGAAGGATGAATAGGAAGAGGGAGAGGAATATGATAAAGCTAAGGAAAAGATAAAGAGAAAGTGGAGAAGGAGCAGGCAAAGGAAGAAGCAGAAGAAGAAGAAAATGTGGATGGGAAACGGGAAGGTGAAAAAGAATATGCTCTACCTCGAGAGGAGCACTCGGGTTGACGAGCGAAGCGAACAAGGGGCTGAGCCCTCTATTGTTTTCATCAATTTAATT
Source organism: Chymomyza caudatula (assembly GCA_035041775.1). Lineage (NCBI taxonomy): Eukaryota > Metazoa > Arthropoda > Insecta > Diptera > Drosophilidae > Chymomyza > Chymomyza caudatula. The sequence goes on from JAWNKW010000154.1 coordinate 88,196, forward strand.
ATGTACATATTTACATAAACCTAAGTCGACCGGATGTAACCTCTGTAATCTCCTTCTTATTGTATGGCCTCCTATTTTGCGTCGTTTTAGAAGGAGCCCTGCTAAAGGGTTTGCGTGGTTTTGAATTAGCAGCATGTACTGCGCGGCTTGCTCTTTTAGGACATCCCCAAATTAAAGCACATCTAGGTCACTCTCTATGTCAGCAGTAGGCAGTACCGAGAGGCCAAGTTAGCATGCGAAGGGTTTTGCCTGAAGGATTCTGATTTTTTGGAAATGGGTCTTCGCAGCATTCTTGTAGACTTACAAACCATATCGCCAGTCTGGAGCTATGCACAACTTGTTCTTTTGTGGAGAGTTTTTTGTCGGTTAGGAGCCCTCAGAGCATGCCAATTCTGGTTTTAAGGCGACATGTTTGCCGAAGGTCAGTCGCCTGTCAAAGTGTACGTCCAAATACTTGTAACTGCTGTAATGTCTACCAGTTAGTCCTGTAAGAAGACACCATGGCAGAGATCCTTACGCAGTGCGTAAGTCACATTGGCGCACTTGCTAGCATTTATGCCTATGTTCCAGCGCTTAGCCCACATTTTAAATATTTGCAAATACTGCTGTAGAACATCCGTTGCTTTATATACACCATTTTGTCTAACCAGGATGGCCGTGTCGTCAGCATAAGTGGCAATGAGCAGGTCCTGTGAGTCCTGTAAGCCGATTTCCGAGCCAGTGGGCATGTGTGTGAAGAGGGTGTAAAGCATGGGCCCCAAAACACTTCCCTTTGGAACTCCAGTTAGGATGGCCCTGACTGTGCCAAAGTCTGTCGAAGGCAAAAACAGCACTGCTTTGATTAAAATTATCTTGGGTATTCTGTTGTCTAGGCCATCATCTCCTGAAACTTTTCTGGTTTTAAGCTCTTTTCCTCCGCTCTGAAGCGAGCAACAGGAGGACATAGCTGCTCTGTCACGTACGAGCTGGACCTTTATTTGCTTGCTTGTTTAGCTGCTATTAAATGGTTGGAAACGTTCCTCCAAATCCCCGGGATCTGGCCCAGGATCCGTTGGGCATTTTGCTCGGGATCCTTGAAGGTACAAACAACCGGCTTGCTGCGGCCGAGCAGAACTACCAATTGCATAGGAAGCTTCCCTCAAGCTTCCCATTGGCGACTTCCCTACTGCCGCTCTTGACCTCTGCTCTGAAGCTTATCGTCAAGAGTATACAAACTTCGCTTCCTGTTTGGTCTTCCATGCTTATTTGTGCATTGGTGCAGTTCCGACGAAGCAAAGCTCATCGCGGCTCAGTTTGCGTTTTTGTGTTTTCTTTCTACTTTTTTTCTACATGCTTTGAGTATGTTTTGCAATTTGTTACTTTGGTGGCTTGCACTTCTTTGCTGTGGCATGCCCCGACGTCGACAGCGACAGCGACGTCGACAGCGACGTCGACAGCGACTGCGGCTGACACTAACGTTGTTTTGAATTTTGTTTATATTTAAGCAAAAATTTGGGACATTTAGCGCCCATTGCTCCAATTGAAGTTTGTTTGTTTGCATCGTTGTTGTTGTTGGTTGAGTGTTTTTTTGTTGTTTGTGTTGCTCGCCAACCACATTCAGCTTTCGGTTATGCTATTTATTATACCTTGAAACCGCAAAAGCTCTACAAAGGCAAAGAGAAAGTCAAAAAGTAAAAACAAACGTAAATAAAAATAAAACTATAAAATAGTATTGCACAGGGAAATCATATTTTTAATTATGCAGACACAGAAATATGTGTGTAGCTCGTACTCGTGATTGATTTTCCTGTGGCTGGCTTTGTGTGACAAATGGTGACAACTCTGGCATAACTGCTTGCGGCTTGCTGGTTGCTAAAACTATAAAATGTGGCCCAAGGCTAAGCGAAACTTTTCAATATGCATAAAGCAAGTTGTTATGCTCATGTTGTGTGAGTGTCATTTATGTGTATATTTAGTTCATAAGTTTCCTTTTCAAATTTGAGGTTGCACAATATAAACTACAATTTGAGCTGACAGTTCATAAATAAGGCTTAAAACTTGGTTGTAATAAATAAACAAATGTACATTTTTTTATTTTTAGCTATGCATATTTGTTTGCTTATGAAAAGCAGACAAGATGAATGCTTATATTTTATTTGATTTGATTTTTATTAAGGTTTTCGTTTTTATAAAATTTATATTTTTGCTAATATCGTTAAGGTAAATTTTGTAGTTTTCGGTTATATATACATATATATAAATGTATTTCTCTGTTTTCTTTTTTAATTCAGTTAATCAAATTTAATAACTCTGTAGTTGCCAGAACCTTTTTGGTATGAACTTACTTTTTGCCCCTTTTAACGTGAGGATGTTAATGCAAGTGGCGCCCTCGCATATTGAGCACGTCAGCTGGGATAGGCATCAATTGATGAAACAAAGAGGAAAAGAGTATGCTTGTTCTCAATTATACATATTTTAGTAGCTCGCTTTTGGTTACACCGATTTCTTTTTTTTTGCTAATTTTATACATAATCCCCCGTGTGGTGAGCGGCTTAGAGAATACCACCTCAGCAGGTCAAAGCTTGTCGTATGAGGCGACTAACAATGACACTGGGTTCTTTTCGAGACCAGTAGAGCCACGCCAAGCCTTAAAAAGGTTGTGCGTAGGGATTGGGACCCACCACGTAAAACCACAATTCCAATGAAAGAATGTATTTACATCAGACCGTAACCCGATAACAGGTTCTTATGGCCAGTTAAGAAGAAGAAGAATTTTATACAGATTTGCTTTTTTGAAATCGTATAGTTCGAAATTTTAAAATAATGCAGATCTATTTAAAATTACTCTAGGCTACAAATTTTCCCTCTATGAACAAACTTTTTGCGTCCAATTTGGGGTTGTTGATTGATGAAAGGAATAAAAAGTTGACAAAATCCATGGAATGAGGTCAGTCGATCGGCTCAGCTCAGCTGAGCTGGCTATTCACAGGTGTGTTTGGCGTTTTTCAATCGTAATTCGAACGATCGTTTGCACCGTTTCGTAACCGTAAGTGAGGCATTATAATACATCGAAAACACCCTGAATCTAGATTCCACAGCATCCAGCACCAAAGAGAGGAAAGATGTGGAGAAGAAGACCATAATGCCAAACTCTCTCGATTGCTTGTTTAATGTCCAAGTAAGCTGACCTCGAAGACCTCAAGAATAAAATTCACTGCCCAATTGCAATTGTTTTGGTATTTTATGGGATTCGAAATCTAAATTGAAAAGGATAAGTTTTTTCCTTAATGCTTTTTAATGACAACAAGCTGGTCAGCTTGGAAACAAGCTTATTGGTCTGTATGAGTCTAGGGAAGGATTTTCCTTTCTTTCTTTCATTTTGTTGGTACAAGTCCTCATCTCAACACCGCATGGAAGATAAGAGCCAAACGCAGCACTGATTTGGCTGCCATTGCCTTGAGTGTTCTGCTGTCAGGCCATCTTCACCTGGAGCCTTTCTGGTTGTTAACTTTTTAATATATTCCAAGACTTCCTAAGCAGTGATGGGAGCAACTGAATAGTACTATCGATACGTCGAATTTTATCCTTTCTGTCTATCCATCGATGTATTTTTCACAATCGATAGTTTGAACATACGCTAAGAGGCTAATAGACTTTTCCCTCTGAAAGTTGCACGGTATTTGCTATCCAAAAATGCCTTGATATCAAAAAAACAATGCTAACAATCGATTAGAATGTCGTCTTTGTAATCGGCTAGCAGTTGAGCAACTTCCAGTTTAAGAAGGGTATAGGGTTATAAAATTAGGAAGGGAAAGCTCTTTCCTTAAGAGACCTGGACATTAGGCTTCTTGATCGGCAGCCTAAGAGACGCTTGCTGTTTGTATTTTTCAGCTAGAGTTCCCAGCGAGTGTCTTAGGCTAGTATCGGTGAAATAATTTGATAGAAGGCAATGATTTTTCTTCTGCCCTTCTTTTGAAGTATCATTATTTTTTTCCTATATTAGATACTCTTTGATAAACTCTGTTCACTAATGGATCACGTGTTCAACTTTTAATGAGCAGTAGAGTCTCAAAGGCTCGAGGGACTATTGGATTTCTCGCTATGAGATTGTGGCGATACTGAAGTAACTATGGAATTTCCCTTTTTGCTATATTTTAAGTTTTTATCACGAAATATATATAAATTTAAATGACAAACTCTTAGTTTAATATACTTTTGCATTCATTTGCGAACCATTTATTTAACGCAAACTTAAAATGAAGATAAGTAAAATTTTACAGCTGCTGGAACTGTGCATGATTTAAAAACCACAGCCATAAGGATTGTCAAAGCAGAACCACAGAAACATCTTTGACAGTCGTCATGCTCCGTGCTACAGGCTGCATACTCCATGCTACACGCCAATCCTCGGCTAGTCTCAGATATTATCACAGTCCGTGCCGCCTTGCCACCTTCTGTTGCATACCTACAGGCAGCGTCAGTTGGTTTGTTAAAAAACTTTCTTACTCTGAAGATGACTGAATGAATGACTCACTGACTGAGTGACTGACTAGCTGGCTGCCGCTGCTGCGTTTGTAGTTGTTTTTATTGTGGCTGTTGTTGCGTTTTTAGCACCAGCGGCAAATAAATTGAAATTCGTAATTATTCCCAACAGCATGAAAATTTATTCAATTTTAATTGAGTTTTCCTTTGTGTCTGTGTTTGTGAGTCTTTGTAGGTGTGTGCGTTTGTGGTCTGTCCATGTAAATGTAAAGCCTCAACTCAGACCAAAGCGTAACCAACACTTGCCGAGAAATAAATATGATTTGAAATTTAAAATTGTATTAAATACACTTGCAAATAAAACGTTTTGCAACACATGAAACTAGGTAAAAAGTCCGTAAGCAAAAAGCACATTTCATTTTGAAAGTGTCGGAAAAATGTCTGCAAAACTGTTTTTTATATACTTGTTTGCACTCAATTTGTTACGAGTCGTAAAAATTTGCAAAAGTGTTGATTTTGTTTGAAGTAGGACGTAAAAACAATATATTTTACATGTATGCAGTTAGTGAAGTAGAATTTCCTTTTATTTCTGAGAAGCAGCTTTGTGTATAACCATGGCAACACTAGATAGCTCTAGCCTATAAACTAGGCTTGGGCTAAACAATGCACAAATTTCGACTAAACTAAATGAACTAATAGAAAAAGAATCGAATATATAGCTCAACTGTTCAGTTAAAAATTTTGGTTAATAGAACAAGTTCACAGCTCCTTATGAAATGAATCATTTACTGGTGCTGCCTAGAGATAAGAACGGCTCGTTTGTAACTCTCCAATAGATTCATTTAATAACCACCAATTTTGATATTTCTCTTCTGCAGGAGTACCGTGACGGAAGAGCATTTTAACAAATTTTATCAAAATATGCGCATTTTCTGGGAGCAGATCGTAGTTGGTCAAATCATATCATTATCTCACCACATCTCCCCGTAACAGATAAACGCAGTTTACACCTACTCTATAAGACCTATTGACACTTGGCACAATTTTCAAGATCGGATGTAAAGTTTAAAAGATATAGTAGGTGTAAGTGTAGACTCCCGCTCCCATATATTTGATATGTAGACTCCGTGCTAGGCTTATAAACCAAACATTGTTACCTTTTGCCGAATCAACCCGCCACCTCTCCGCCGTAACTTGATTACGCACAAACCATTCAATGTAAATATTGATAAAAATATATACATATATAAAAATATAAGAAGGCTTCCCCTAACCGTTTGAGTTGTTCTTCTCTATGAATTGCATTGGTAGTAAGGACTGTGTGAGTCTGTTTAAGGAAATGGTAAATGATTTCAATTGTTGTGCTCTAATTTACGTGAGTGTATGTTTCTGTTCCACTAAAACAAAATTTTGTACAGAACAAACGAAAACGAGAGCAAAACCGCCTGCAAATGGCAACATGCACGTACAGAAGAGAGCGTAGCAGAGCAGTTGAGAAGAGCAGAAAAGTGCTGCACTACTGGAGCGCCTTGGGGTATGCAACGAAAATTGCTTGTTGTTTGTGCGTGCATCTCGTTTCATTTCGTTGCATCTTTATGTACCATTTTCATAAACTGCAACCTAAAACGCATGCATCGTATGCACATTTTAAGTGCTGCTCTGGGTGAGTCTTCAGGGTGTGGCGTATGGGTATGCAATGAGCATGGGATGCATATCATCAATCACCAGATATGCGGCATGCAAACGAATACACTCACACACACACACTACCATACAAGCTGCAGCAGAATAGTCGAGCAGCGAATTGAGTAGAGATGGGCAGAGTTAAGAGTGAGAGACAGAGAGAGAGAGGGGGAGAGAGAGGGTGGCAGTGAGCGCTGTTATTGTTTGCTTTTTGCATGTTAACTAATACGAGGGTAGAATTGTATATTACGTGAACGGGCAATTTAGGTATTCTGAAAAATGTGTCGTAGTTTACTTTTTTTTCTATACATAAAACATGAACTAACCATCAGAGACGCTGAATGTTAATTAAGAGCTTATAGAGTTCGTCATTCCATCGAATGCGGTATGGATACCGCCAAAGGACCAAAAATCTTACGGAGTGATTTCCTCTCAAACACTACAAGGACATGATCATCAGACTTATTCATCACCCATATATAAGACGGGATGTATGAGCGATTCATAGAGTGTTAATGAGGCAATAAGGTTGTGTTCTCTGGCTTGTTATCAGGCGATGATGGAAATAATTCCAATCCCGAAGCTAACTTAGCGTCGCAATCGAGCGGAATCGAGAACAACAAAACTGCTGGCGCAGAAGAAATACCATCAGAGTTGTTTCAGACTAGCGGCTATGAGTTGGTAAGGTCCATGACCGAGCTCTTTTGCTAGATGAGAGCATGCCTGATGAATGGAACCTTAGTGTCCTTTGCACTGTGAAGGATGACCCTACGCTTTGCGCTAACTACCGTTATATCAGTCTTCTTTCTATCGCATATAAGGCCCTGTCGAGCTTGTTGTAGGAACGACTGAAATTTGTAAAATAACTGATCGTAAAACGTAAGTTATGTGGACAATGTGTATATATACAACCAATTTTTTGCCAGAATTGTTTAAAGATTTTAAGAAAGCGAAACGCCAAAGACGAATGATTCTTCATCTTGACAATGCGAGCCCTCGTACATCGGCTAATGTAGTAGGCTACTCGAGATTCAATAACGTCGATTTGTTGGATCTTTAGCCGTGTAATCCTGACTTGGTATCAAACGGTTTATTTTGGCACATCAAAGCTTTAAGAAGCATTTTAGGTGTTCAAAACGCATATTTTAGAACTGCAACATTGATGTTGCTCCTCAAAAAAAACTAACGTTGTCTTCCTTTATGTGTGACTTTTCACACATATGGGTTTTCTTTCTGCGTTTTGCACACGAAAATTGTAGTCAAAATTATTATTTAAAGTTGATAATAAATTTGATTATGTTTTTTATAATAAGAAGAAGAATATAACTTCAATTGATTTTACTCAAACTTTTCAGTAATGTCTGAATTGGCAAAACGCCTTTTTGATTTTATAGTAACGATAGTACCAACGGTACGAAAAGATTCGATACTAAAGATTGGAGTATCGGCATTTTTCCTTCCTACTTTCCTAAACTTAGCCGCCTTACCTAGTGCTTAAATATGGATAGCGAAGAAAATATCGCTAGTGAGACACAAAGGAAGCAAAACGATATATCGATAGTTCTGTAGCTCCAATCGATGGATCTTATTTAAGAATATTTTGTAACAAATATAGATCGTTTTCCATGAAAAATGTTTTTCTTTGTACTCTATAACTGAGGTATGAAAAGACAACCCTCGCATAAACAGTTTCCAAACACACAAACACACTTACTACGCGCTTTGCATGTAAAATTATCTATCGTACAGCACTCTGTACCCACACCCCCTGCACTTCAACCAGACCGTGCAGATTTTGGAAAACTCGAGCGCATATTATTTATGACGATGCCGCTGATTGTGGCCTGTTGCCTGGTGGGTTCTATCTGCTAACTGGCTGGTTCCGGCTACCAACTAGGGGCTGGTAATAACTGCACGGTTGCCATGGTTTTAGTAGTTAATTTAAAATAAATTAAAATGGGATTACATGCAATATGGAAGTGCTGCTTAGCCAAAAATAAACGTTGACTGTTTTGTCATATTGTTTACACTAGACTAACGCAGTAATTGGAAGTGCCTAAATATGCATGAAGCATTTGATTAAAGCAAATTGAGGCATAAATATACACTATACAGACAAGTAAGCAATGCTTGATGCTTGATTTCTTAGGGTTTAGGGTTTAGGCGCCATCAAAGCCAATAAATATTTCAAACGACAAAGGCGGAAAACGTACGCACTGCATACAAAAATCTGTGCAAACAAAAAATACATAAACAATTTCTGCCTAATTGATCAATACGCTGACTTCACACGCAATTTGCATAACTCAATGTTGGCCCAAACGAATTCAAATCAAATGAAAGGGTTTTCCGCGCCATAAAAGCCAAAAAAAAAACGAAAAACACAGCGTAAGCCAACAACAAGCTCCGGCAGAGTTGGCTTAGATAAAAAATATGCAAATAAAAAGAGAGCTAGGCGTAAGTTATGGAGATTTGAAGCACATCATGAAAACTAAAGCAAAAAAATAAACTACGGAATTTGAGATATGCTGTGGAATATATGTTTTGCAATATATTTTTGCAGGACTCTTCATAAAATGTAGCATATTTTATATAAAATGGGGACAATATAATCCGATTCAGGTAACCGACTTAAATTAACATTTTTTAAAATTTTTAATTTAAAATAAATATCAGAATTGCATAGTCTGCGGATAAACCTAATCAATTACTTAAAATTTTGTAAAGCTCTAATTAAAATCAGCATACCCATGAAAAAATGCATAAAATGAGCTGAAATCGCGTAAAAATTTACGAAACATTTCCTAAATTTTGAGCTAGGAAAATGCGACTTAATGTTAGGCCCCTTACAGCTCGACAGTGGAATACCCTGTACCCTTTTTTGTCCCATAAACACTAAATCCAACATACTGTAAAATGGGAACGAAAGTATCTACTTTTATATCTCTTTTGAAAAGTTCGATATGACTGTAAGCATTTTCCTATTCGCAAGTCCAAATTGCGAACTTTTCTTATAGGGGAGCTTGTTATTAAGAGGCCAAAAATTATTTTTATGCCCATAACTTCAGTATTCTTTGGCCAATGTTCTTAAATTTCGAAACATGGAGCAAAAACACATTTATAAATGTCTGTGGCAATATTCAAATCAATATATTGCGGGCTCTGGCAATACTTAAGGAAAATCGATTGCGTTGCACCACACCAAATTATATTACTCGTCTTCTTCTGGCCATTACAACCCGTTAACAGGTTTCTTTCATTGGAATTGGGGTTTTACATGATGGGTCCCTAACCCTACGCACAACCGTTTTAAGGCCTGGGGTAGCTCTACTGGTCTCGAAAGGATCCAGTGTCATTATAAGTCGCCTCATACGAAAAGCTTTGACCTGCTGAGGTGGTATTCTTTAACCCGCTCACCACACGGGTAATTTAATAACTCTAGCCCACATATATCCATATCTAAATGTAATAGAAATTTGGAGAAGTTTATCGGCGAAGGCGGTGAAATCATAACATTTTTGACTAGTTATAGTATTATAGTGTTCTTATCCGCAGATCTATCAGCTCATACAAATATACTGGCATGATCCAATCGCTATCAGTGATAAGACTTTTTGCCCATCGAAATTTTGGTCTGACACGCCTCTTTCTGCCTGTTGTATACATTGCCTGCGTGCAACGAAGTCAGTCACATTTTATGATCTGCAAAGAGCAGAAGCTAATTATATTTGAACTCAAATAAACTTATAGTAATAAACAAATCAGAATTACGTCAAATCACATGATCAATCATTATAACCTAAAATCTCGTTTCAGTCAAGGTTTTCCTCTTTCCATCGAAGACCACATAAGATCTCTTGGCATTATCTCATTCATATACAAAGTTCATTAATGCTGCCCTGGTTGTGTCTAGGCGCAGCAGGAAACACTCGGTAAACATCCCAAGTGGCATAAACACTCACATGCACACACACTGTCGCATGCACAGTTCTCTGCCACATAACGGTTGCCTACTATTCACCATTCGATTGGCGCTCAGCTACAAAAAGAGAGAGCAAAAAAACAAGACGTTCACTTATTTTTATTTACTCACTGGATTATGCTAATTTTTAAAGTGATTTAGTACAGTCAATACAAAGAGTAACACCGTGCGAGAGAGAGAGTGCAAGAGAGTGAGCAGCAAAGCAATACAACACAATAAAGCGCAATACAAACCAACAAATAAAAATAACAACAACAACAACAGCAATAGCGAAAAATGGCGCTTGACTTTTGATTTTGACGCAGCGCATAAAAATAAAACGAAAATGAAATAAAAAAGAAAAAAAGTAAAAAAAAAACGCAAAAAGAGCAACAGAAATGGAAAATTTAACTGGCTGACATTTAAGGCAATCCAAGGCGAGCTTTATTTGTCGCGCATTCATGCTTGTCGCACAGCAGCCGTCTCGCTCGCACAGCAGTCGTCTCGCTCGCACACATGCATACGATCTCACTTTGCATTGCGTGTGCTGCAAAATTTCCGTTGCGCCTTTTGCTGTATGTGAGACGCACTTCCGGGCCATTGTTGCCGTAGTTGTTGTTGTTACTGCTTTTAGCGTACTTTAAGGCGAATCAACGTAATTTTTCAAGTTTGATTCCGTGTGTGTGGGTGTGTGTATGTGGGCCTGCCGTGTGCTGGCTTCACTTGAGCTTAGTTAACCCAAAGCCGCCGGCTAAGAGCTGCTCAAGTGCAAACTGTCGCACACACTCACACAAACACACACACACACACACACATACACTCACTCACTCACACAGTGACTGCGAAAAAACAATAACAATGAATGTGCGATAATTTTACATTTTATCAAGTCGACTGCGCGCAACGATGCGACTTTGGCAACGTCGTCGTCTTTGTCGTTGTCGACGCCATTTTTTATGCGCGCATTAAGCGGCTTTTGGTCTAAAGCCCTGCCACTTCACTTGACTCAAAGCGCACCCACACTTGCACACTCACACACACACACACACACACATATATATCTCTTTAACATATACACATTTCTGTGCATAAATACATACACACCCATATAAAAAAAACAAAAAATTATATAAAAGAAAGGCAACGACAGAGTAACACAATTTTCATGTACAAAGTAAGGCAAAAAGCACAGCAAATGTCACACTCAACTTGTACTCGGTTCCGCAGCCAGACCCAAAACCCATTGTGTTCGATAGAGAAACCGAAACCTTCATTGCCGAAATTGTAAGCTGCTTAGCGGTGTTGGCATGCCTGTGGTTATATAAGTCATTCGATTATAAGAATTCTGTTTACCAAAAAAAAAGTGTGTTAAACACACACACACACGAACACAGGGTGACACACATACGCAGCAGCTCATTCATAATTAATTAGTAGAAATTTGCTTTAATGAGCATTAAAATTAAATAGATGAGTGCTTGAGACTTGGGCGTTATTTTATATGATATGCGTGTGTGTGTGTGTGCCCGCATAACGTTAAAGATTTATTTACTTTACTGCAGACCCTTAATAAAGCAACTTTTTATATACCTAATGCGGGCTCATTAAAGGATTATTGGGACTTTTTATGATTATGCCTAAGAATGAGAAAATGTTACATTTTCCTTACTTCTTATTTATAGAGGGAAGCGGGGAGTTGTGGCCCACGTCAATATTTTACAAAAATTTTACCTTTTCCAACTTAAGTTAAAGTTCTGTGATAGACTTGATCTCAATTTTGTAAGCATCCGGCGCATGACCACGTATGCCGAGTTTGGGTTGACTTTGTGTATGTATTGGACAGTATGTGTTGTTGTAAAAAAGGTGTATAGTGTGTGGAAATATGTAACCAGTAGTTATATATGTTTGTTCTTGATAGTCGTAAGTATTACCTGTAAGTATATATAGATGGTGGTGAGCGGGTTGGAGAATACCACCTCAGCAGGCCAAAGCTTGTCGTATGAAGCGACCAACAATGACACAGGTTTCTTTCGAGACCAGTAGAGCCATCTGAACCCTTAAAAGGGTTGTGCGTAGGGTTTGGAACCCACCACATAAAAGCACAATTCCAATAAAAGAATGTTGTTATGGCCAGTTAAGAAGAAGAAGATATTTAGTTTGGTTGTAACAAAGGTTATGAATAAAAGACAGAAGTAGTTTCGTGTGGACGCCAACCAAAACGGCTTCATGTCTACAGTTTAAACGTAGTAACTATATTTGATATCCGTGAAATATATCATCTTATCATCGGATAAGGTTGACCCATCGCTTGCACGCAAAAACTAAACATTTTCTTATGCTAGTAGAGTAGTTAAGCTACTCTTCCCTATGCCCACAGGTATATTTTTATTTCCAGTTTTCATATTATTTCCTTACTTCTACTATAATTTCTATTAGACAGTAAGCCAACCGAAAATCTTTTTAAAACCTAATCGATAGGGGAATCAATTGAGATCAGGCCATACAGCAGCATTTCCGGTAAGCTCTTTCAAAAGTAATGTAGGTAGTACTGGTAGCAGAAGTTGTAGAATCTCTTCCACCTGGCCTTGGTCTTGGCTGCT